>CM055269.1:93790051-93975419 GCA_029237695.1 Conchocele bisecta
ACTCCTGGGCCTACAGCAACCATACTTGGAAAAATTCTTCTCCTAAGTGATGTACATCAATAACCCCTGACCTGTATCTGAATTGACCTACATTTAACCTTGAATTACTTACTTAATTTCCCTTGGTTAAGGTTTGTAGTCAACCTTGGTTAAGGTTTTTATGCAGGCCGCGGCCACCTTGTTTGTCAAACTATGTGTACATCGACAACCCTCGTAGTCGAGCTATGCTGTTCTCCTACAGCTCTTGTTCCAGTCACAATCACATGACTACTCCATTCCTATGGTGCTTTCACTTTTTCCAGATCCATTGTGGTCGCTGAGCATGATTATCATTTCAAGTGTTCACATTATAAATACTTGTTGGTATGAATTGTTCCTCCATTTACATAGTGTCATTCCTTCATCCAGTGCTGGAAGGCATTTGTTTCATGTAACATGACACTATTCAGAGCTCCAAATAAGTTTTGTGTCTAAAGCGTACTATACCCCCTGATTTCAAAATCATTGCGTATTTTACTTTTACAAATGCATTATTGATTTTTAAGGAACAAATGATAAATAAAAACAAGAAATGCGTCTGTCGAACGCTTATGCCACCTGCAGTATATTTGAGAAACTGTGACAAATTGGTTAACCGAAAAGTGTGACGGACGGACGGACGGACGGACGGACAGACGGACGGTCCAAACACTATATGCCATCCGTTTGTTCGAAACCCGGTGGCATAATAACAAATTTAAACATTCACTTGATTGAGCTGCAAAAATCAAACACTGTTTGCTTTTTGCAGCTCAACTAAGTGCATTTTCAACTTTATGACAGTATTTTCACTACTCAATTTGAAATTCAATGTGTATTTTCACATTGCTGTGCGTATTTTGTACTCCCACTTTTGATAATCATTGTGTATTCAGCTAAAATAATAGCGTAAAATAATACGCCAATACACATTCTCTGGAGCTCTGACTATTGGTAAAAGTGAACGTGAATGGGTCTAACATCCCAACAACAGCTAAGGTCATTTAGCGAAGGGCCTCGGTTTAAAGTCTGATCTGAAAGACCAGTGGGATGGAAATACTATGAAAGTATTTTCCGTACCTCGGGCGAGGGTTTAACCCGCAACCTCTGATATTGAAGTCCAGTACTCTAACCCATCCCCAAATATTCGTACAGTCCTTCCCAAATAATGAACATGTGCAACAAGACAGCACTTGCAATGTAGTAGTCGTGTTCAGCGATTATCATAGACATAAATCTGTTAATGGTAATGAACGAATCAAACTACCAATTTACATATCAACTATGGAAGCATGTAACACCTGCCTTGTGGTTTACCTTGTAGAAGTGAAGTCCCGAAGCCGACAGTAGCCCTGGAGTACACCTATGGCCGCCGATCTAAGGGACACAACTTCGTGAGTTTCTCCCCGGATTTAAACCCGACTTTATCGTGATGCCCGCCAGCGATGACCTTGATATGAGACATGCCATGTGATTTTGTACCTTCTGCGTAATTTACAATATCTTTCATAAATAAAGTAAAAAGTTGACGAGTACATGCGGAATATAATTCTTTGAAACTTAAAATATCTGTTTATCACCATCCATATTTTTATTATATTGCCTCCTACACATGTCGCCCGCGTGCCCAGGGTCAAGATCAAATTGCTCATTATACTCGGTAAAATATTCATTAATGTTTTTAAGTACCCACTATCTCCACAATCCGAATGACTAACCACATACATAACCACTGCCCACATACATACCCACTGACCACATACATACCCACTGACCACATACATACCCACTGACCACATACATACCCACTGGGACCTTCAAATACCTCAGCGAGCATGATACTGTAAACCAACTAATATTCGCGTTCTTCGTGAGGGATTGAAGATCGCGAAGGTAAATCTCCGCGAATATTCCCACATGTCCTAGCCTAAGATTGTTAAAAAATGTAGATATCGGGCCTCTTTAAATATATTTACCTTTCCCATATAGGTCGGTGTCATTTTGGTGATTTTAGCAAATCCTGGTTGTCTTGAATGAAATATTGACACATACTCTGTGTTGTGTATTCCAACAGTCATAATAGAATTTTTAAAATCTATGAACAGTTTAAAAACTCATACAAAATAGCTTTGGAATAAATTTACAACAACACTAGCTTTTATTGTTTACCCGATTTGATTGGTCTAAAGGGAGAAGCCTGTGACAAGTCAGCTTGTTGTCCTGTCGAGTTCAAAGAGATGCCGCGGTGTCAATTTGAGCAAAGGTAAATTCCATGCCGTGGGCACTTAGTGATACCACTAATTCAAAGGTTAATACACATAATTGCTGACATCATCCATGCATGCGACACAGCTTACCAAGTGGCTTGTGTTTTCTGAATCAGACCGCTATCCTCACAAATCCCACAAGTATTGTATTATCTTAGTGGTCAATACATAAGATAATTTTGGGTCATACTTGCTTCATACTGGTTTTCCGTACATCTGTAGTCTCGTTTGTGGTTGAAAAATCGTAATTAAAATGCAAAGATTTGAAACGCATATACACTGGTAGCGAAATATTTAGTAGGAAAAAACATAACTGCTGGGCAAATTTGTTTCACAAATAGACTGAAAATTGTGTTAGTTTGTTTCAAAATTCTGTGACGTAGCCAGGTGATTGAAGTCCCCTCTCCACATCCAGACCCACCCCCCCTATAGTATAGCATATGTAGTATAGTCGGACCAGGTGGATTTATCTAAAGGGGGTATGTTGGTGGGGAGTTCAATCGCCTGTGGTTAAAGTAATAATACACACCTGAACAAATGTTAGTGCGTACACACCCCTAGCACCCCCTGGCTACATCACTACAATTTGAACATAATCTTTACACTATTTATGACAAAATTGAAATAATGCTCTTTTTTTCCACAAGACCAGTAGCCTAAGTTGACCAAATTTGCAAAGTATACTTCTCTTGCTAAGTACACTTTCAATTTTCAATTTAAGGATAAATTTATTAATTTTTGTCGAGCCCGCTTGCGGAAAACGGCACATAGTGACCACAATGACGTGCGTGTGTCTGTGCGTTCGTCCGTCCGAAATCTGCGTTAATGTTTTTAAATACCTTATATCTCTGCAGTCCTAATAGTAGGGGGGCAAGCACCCATTAAAATGAATTCTGTTCAACCCGATAGAGCAAAAGCAACGACTACTTTAAATCAATACATTATATCATCCTGAACACGAATCCGGTGTAGGTCAATCAAATCAGGTGGGACAAGGTCATTATTGGGGTTATTAAGTGCAATTGGGTCAAATGAGTGCAAAACTCACTCTATTTTGATAATACAATATGTACTTGCATAACATTACAGAAAAATCCTATAAAAGTATGTTTTATTTGTGATTATTGTTTTATGGGGCATATACAAAGCGATTCTGTTTGCTGGGACGTCTCCATCTATTGAAGGTATGAACATATTCAAGATGGCCGCCAAGCATCAATATTTAGCCTGAAATGTGTACTAGTAGTATATAGGGAGTTAAAATGATACCACCAACCTACACACCACCCCTACGCTCCATCTACAGTCCCACACCCCTCGAATTTGTGTATACACTGAATAGACAAAAAGTGCGGACCACCTATAGAATACAGAGCCAAGTTAGACAACTGTGTACTTTCTAAAGCGGGTCATCCTTGTCAGAGTTGTCTCTCTTATACCATACATTTCCACCAACAAAAGTTAGGTTTATATACGAGAAATAAACACATATATACATTGCTGGGACGCCAGTAATACTCTCAGCGCTGAGACAGGTTTCGCCACATGTATTTCACTCGGGCTGCTCTACGCATTCTAGCGGATGGAGGTAATGAGGAGGAGGGGTCCGCTGTAACAGTCCAATGATGGGGTGGAGGAGATGTGATTCGTTCATGATTACAAATCAAGTTCAATTAACAATGTAACAATAGTGGAAGAACTCACCGGGTCAGTGATTTTCGTAACAAAGTTAATAACACTACCTTCGGAAAGTCTAATTGGATCGTCACCGGCGAACAAAATCACTGCGGAACTATCTCCAGCGAGTTTAGTGACTCCAACCGGTTGTTCTTTTCCATCCAGTATGAGATTTACGACGACCACGCCCACAGATTTACCAGTAGAATTAATCGAGCAGACCGCCATTCGGACAAGCGTACCTGGAGCTGTCATGGTGTATCCCCCATATTTATTGCTCGCTTTGGCACCAAACGAATATTCATAGAGCCCCTCATTCAATGGGCCCCGCTTCTCAGCCCAAACTGTGATGACACGTTTTTGTTTTTTCAATAACTTAAACTGCTCTACAGATGTGGTCAACAATCCGGCAAGCCCTCCCGATAGAGGTATGGGCCTCAGCACAAATCTTTTCAGAGGTCTCCTCAAGTGCTCTGTTCGTGGCTCTACGAACACGTTTCAGTTTATCAGAAACTTCAGTAAACTCTGTACGGGGTCTCTTCCCGAAATTCTGTTATTTTTCCACCTAGTTCAGTAAGTGCTGCTTCTCTGATGAGAGAGTCCTCTTCTCCAACTTTGATTATTTTTCCGCCGAGATCGTTAAGTCCTGTATATGCCTCTTCGCAAACTTGTGCAGTCGCCGTCAGGACGTCTACTCTAAGCTGTGTTATACTCCTGTGAATTGCGTTTGTGGCCTCCGATATAGTTTTATTGATCAGGGCCTTGGTTTTTCCGGTAGTTAAAAAATCGCTCTGTCGGGATGAATCCCTCATCTGCCGGTTCCAAATTCTTTGAATCTGTCACCCAATCCCGATTGGAATTGGAAGAACTGCCTGGTCCGTATATACTCATTTTCAATAATATTGATGATTCTATTACGAACATGCGTTTAATTCTAATTAATTTTAAAAAATTATAAAATTAATTAATTTGAAATTTCTAGAACGACCGAAATCGGGTAATACAGTGCAGTCTCCGTTTTTGTTCCACCGTAGACAACACTTGCAAACTCAACGCGAACGCAACGCGAACGCAACGCGAATGCAACGCGAACGCAATGGTTTGCTGTAGCGTTGTATAAGTTGTTTAAACGTATAATACGGTTTGTACACGTATAATACACATTGTCAAACCGTTTAGTTTAAAAGCGTTGTATACGTTGTTTAAACGTATAATACGGTTCGTACACGTGTAATACACATTGTCAAACCGTTTAGTTGTAAAGCGTGTAATACATTTAGCTTTAAGGCGTATAACACGCTTTGGCGTATACATATGTAGCGAGGTGAAAGAGTTGAAACGTGTACAATGCTTTACCTGGAAGCGTGTAGCTATATGAAAGCGTTGAAACGTGTACAACGGTTACACGTTTTAACACGAATACCTGTTCGGCCCCGATCGCTTCGAGGCGTCCTTGTTTCGTCCCTTTTAAAATATCGCGAATACATACCCTCAGATCGAGTTCAAAGTACATCGGCGGTATGATTTAGCACTTCAATTGATCCCTAATCCCTGATGCCTAATGAGTCACGCTTTTAACACTTCAGATGTACCTTGTCGTTTATCAAAATGTTTGCGAATTGTAGATCACGTGAGCCGGCTCATCAGGATCTGCGGCATTCCTACATACATGTACATTTTATATACACAAAAATGACCCCTAATACAGCGTAATGTAACAGTTCCTAATTTAATATGGAATAGCCCGGGCCGATAGTCCGTGTCAGTTACTTGGGGTTAAATATTACGAACACAGATAAACACAGTGCATGGTTTCTTTATTTTATTTTAACATCATCAGAAATGGCGAGTCTAGGAACTCTCGTATCTTTACGCTGAAGCCAGTCTATTTCAGTCACTAATCCGCTATACACCTGTCCCACGCGTGTGTTAAGAAAATTTGACGATGACCTTAGGGCCGGAAGTGTCTGGAGGTCGGCAATGCGGAGTCTCATCCTGCAATTGGTTACCTCCGAAACGAGCTCTCGTCGATTACATACAGCAGGCTGCTGCGGTCCAGGACGCTTGGGTCACATTTATGTTAGATAAAGGTCTGGGGTTTACGCAGGGTGGGGTTACCCGCCTCAACGACTCCATTCGCACATACGTCTGGGCCGTCCTCGACGCACAAGCACAAGCGCGCAGTTCTATAATAGGAGACGGGAAGGCGTTTGATGCAAAAAAACATTTCTTGGCAAATGTCGAGGACTCCATCTCATCTCCGGTGGACCTCCCGGATGCGATCAGGCGGTATCAAGACGTTTTGCAGAATGCCAGCATCCCAGTAGACTATGTATTTGGAATAGGTCTTTATATGGCGCCGAGCAATATGATACTACGAGACGACCGGGTTGACGGTTACAATAATCAGATCGTAATCGCCACAGCCAAACAAAAGATCGGCCATAATGGTAACGTCAACTCGGATATCATCAAGCACACCCCCAAGACGGTCGGGTTCATCCAATCTCGATTGGGTGCCCCGTGCAGGCACCGGGGCGGGATCAACTGATCCTGAGAATAGTGCTGCAGTAGCCATTACTTGTCGTAAAAGGCGACTAAACTGGCTTAACGATTGGGTTCATACTTTCCGGAACCCACTATACCGGATTTGGCCCTCATGTACATTTTTGGCTTTCTTGTATGTGAGAGTTGAGTCAGGCTATGCCCCATATACAAAAGTAAGATTAGCGCTAATCCTATTACTTTTAGGGGATGGGATAAATGATGCTGGTGTGGCGAGGGCCTGGCACCAGATCAGGTTGTTCTAATTTCAGGACTGAATATATATTTTGATTGTAAATATTGAGTTCTGAAGTTGGGATTTACCCCCCTCGGACAGGTGGATACGGGACAGGACCCCATTGACCCGTCTGCGTGTAGACTCCCTGAGGCTTGTACCTCTATGTCAGAAAAGCGGACGTTAAACCCTATTCACTCACTCACTCACTCACCAATCTCGATTGGGTGTTGATATTGTAAGTGGAAACGATTTCATAAAACCGCAACCACCCACCCCAGTACTCCCAATTCACGACCTCAACACACCAATCGTGATTGGAGAAATTGGAACAGGAGCGGGAACTACAACCCACGAGGAGGAGAAATTAGGGCTCGTCATTGCCCTCGTGGTGATCGGACTACTCGCGCTTTGGTTTGAGGAACTCTCTGGCGGAGAATAGTAGGAGACCGGCGATCGCCACGATTAAAGCCCAAGCATTTTTGGCGAGCCATCCGGCCGTTTTTGATAATATAGATAACAAGTAGGAGACGACACTCCCGATCAGCCCAGGCAGCGCGGCAGCCGCCTTTCCAGCTAATTTAGCCAGAAGACTGGCGAGGGCTTTTAGATGCTTTTTTACCCACTCCTTGGCTCCGCCGGGTGGTGCAGGTGCTGGCGCGGGTGCAGCCGCCGCACCACCAGTGAAAACTAGAACTATGGTCGATATGGTCATGCCGATAGCCGCGAGTATGCTTGCTATTGTGACACCCTGCTCTCTGAACAGAGTGCGAAGACGCTCACCGAGTGTCGTCTCCTCGTGCAGAACCCTCGAGATTGTTTCGCGGATCCAACTTATTTGGGTGCGGAGAGCCTCACAGCAAGCCGATGCAGCCTCCGAGCGAGCTGCTCTTTCATCCCACAACGACTGCTGGCGTTCGGTGATTCGCTCGGTATATTCTCTATCGCCACGGGCTTCCTCCAGTTTCCTTTCTTCTAGCGCGATATGTTCATCCAGCGCCATGAGTTTGGCGAGGTTAAGGACCAGTTTACCCCGGACTGTTTGCATAGCCTTATCGAGTCCCCGGAGTTCGTGAAGAGATAACGGCGGGTCATCCATCGTGCTGAGTATTCCATCTATCTCGCTTTCGCTGAGCTCCATTGTGCGAATAGCGTCGGTGGCTACACGAGGGACCTCGTTGAGCTCGACAGTTTCTATCGCGGCGGCGTCTTCGCCATCGTTTCGTCGGTTGACTGTAGGGCCTCTACAGCGCGGGCGGTCATAATTGTTTTACCACGCGCCCAATCTACGAATCCTAGTTGGTTCTTTATGATTTCGCCACCGCCCCGGGTTCCAGCAATGGTGTTCAGCGATAGGGGTTTTCCGGTCCTCATGTTGACGAGCTCGATATTTGATGCTTTTAGTCACAACCTACCACGCAGATCCAATTCGAACTTGGAGTAGTCGCGGCCGACAGAAGGGACCACACCTTTTTCTGCCAAATTGTTGTAGTAGTCATCTACAGCTGACTCGAGTAATTCTCGACTTAGACTAATGGTGTTGGTAGCGCCACCTATTTCCTCCAATCGCGATTGGATTGGAACTGGAGTCTCCATGAAGGGCGTTTCGTTATCATCATCCATGTCATCATCATCGAGGTCATCATTTCGGACATCGTCTCTGCCGAATTCGTCCATGTCGAAATCATCCATCTTTTAATTATTTATAATTATGTATTAAAGAAAAAAACCATACGGGTTTAATAGAGTATTTAAATATGTCTTCGAGTCAATACGGTCGCAAACTCAATCCATACCGCAGACTGCGGGAGCCCCTTGGGGCTAAAGGCGTGAGACAGAGTGTCGTTATTACGAACAACCCATCGACGATCGACCAGAACCAGCAGCTGTTAGTCCGCTTCCCCAACCTCATAGCTAGCGACGTCATTGTGCCGGGGACTGTTCGCCTCGCTTTCACTATTTCGCTGACGTCGACGGACGCGGACCGAACCGTCGGTCAGAACCTGGGTCCCGCCATCGTCAAGAAGACCATGATAAAGATTTCTGGTAGTGAGGTGATGTCGATCGATGACAGCGACGTCTACCATTGTTACCAGGACCTGTGGAAGATGGCGCAAGAGCGCGAAAACGCGGTCTATCAGGGTATTGACACCAGCAAAAATAAGAACATAACCAAACTTAGAATCGGGGCTGGTAACAAGGCAGATAACGTCGCGAGTGACAACGCGGTCGCGGGCAGTTATGGCAACCGCATCTACATCCCGCTCGACTTTGAGTTGCTGGAGAGTCACATGCCCTACTATCAGAGTGCTTTAGCTGACCGCCTCGAATACGAACTTAATGTTCAACGACTACGGCCGAGTTCTCATAGCTACCGACATGGCATCGAAGTATCCGATCGATAATGTTTTGCTGGAGTACGACATGGTCACGATGCCTGAACACGATGCCTGATCAGATCCCAGTACGCCGGGCGCGTTGCTATACTTTACGACCGAGTTCTTCGCCACCGCAAGATGACGAAAGACAAAAGCGACACATTGTGGAATATTAACGTCAACGTACCCGACCCGCTCGATTAAAGGTATACTGATGTTGTACGAGGATGCTCGGTTCGCGCTCGGGGCTCGAAAAACGGACAAATTCTATAACCCCAAAATCACGAAGGTATAGGTGACGATTGAGGGAGTCCCCAATCAACTCTACAGCGCGGGTCTTCGCGCACACCAGCAGTGGGACGAAGTCAGAAAGCAGTTTGCTGCCGCTCTCAACGCTCCCCGGAGGTTGCCGTGCTTGCCAAAGACCTGCAGCTCTCGGCCGTCTCCCTCGCGGAGTTCCTGACGCGTTATGGCTAGACATGCGAGCCAGTGACGACGACCAAATGCACAGTAGCGGACGCCAAGTTGAGAACGCTAGCGAGGGTGTGACGATCCAGATAACCAAAGAGGCGGATGGAGCTGGACCATTGAACGTGTACTTATATATAATCACAGACGCACAACTCAACATCGAAGATGGCCGATATGTCTCAGCACTCTACTAAATATAAATCTAAATATTTAAAACCTTCAAACAAAGTTTGTGATGCCATAATATGTGGGCAGAAAGGATGCGGACAAACGGTTTTCATCCTGGACTTGCTCGAGGGCTCCTACTGCGATGCCTTTCGACACATTGTGATCCTGTGTCCCACTGTGCGGCACAACGAGACTTATCAGCGGCGCCCGTGGATATGGACCGACCCTGAGGTATACGTCATTGACCCCGGCGACAGGCTTCACGATTGGCGTGCTTAGTTTATACCAAAGATTCCAGGGAGAGCCCACCCTATACGTGATTAACGACTGCTCGGCCAAGGCGGCGATGACCAAAAAGAAGGACATGCTCTCTGAGCTCGCATTTTATGGCCGCCATGCGGGGCAAAGCGTATGGATCTCCACTCAAAAGTACAACGCCGTCCTCAAGGATCTGCGCGAGCAAACGAAATGGGTCGCCCTCTTCCACTGCAAAGACCGAGACTCATTCGATGACTGTCTTCGAGAGAACGACGTTATCCCAACGCACGAGGAGCGCCTAATGGTTCGACAGATGCTTTCGGAAACTAAGCACGCCAAGTTGCTGTTAAAGACAGATCAACCCACAAATTATGAAGTTATCAATTAATTACTGAATATTTACTAATATCTACTAATATTTACTAATATCTACTAATATCTACATCTACTAATATCTACTAATATCTACTAATATCTACTAATACATGTGTATCTACTAAATATTACTAAATTATTACTGAATTATTACTGAATTACTGAATTATTTACTAAATAATCTACTAAATATTACTGAATTATTCGCAACTTCAATTCTTCCAATCGCGATTGGATTGATGCTGTTACTCATAATTAATTTTATAATTTTCTTAAAATTAATTACAAACAGTTTGATGTTAGACTTATGAGACTAGTCAGAATAGTACTAATTATTAAAAATAAAATAATGAACTGCGACGAACTTCTCGATCAGCTAATGGAAGAAACAGTCGCTCCGACTGCCGGCACGACTACCGACACTGTATCTTTCCGGAAAGAGCAATCGGGGATTGCAATGACTGCCGACAAGGGTCTGAAAGATGGCCCGGCTGCCGATACGGTATCTTTCCTGAAAGAAAATGAAAACATGACGCGACGCGAGCGGCTAGCTGCGCTGGTTGCTGGGGTGGCAATCGGAGCAGTATTTCGGTAGACGTCTCTCAGTTTGTCAGGTGGATAAAATGTCAGATGTCGAGGTTGATAAAATGTATGCACGATACAAATCTAAATTGGGGGCAGAGATGACGAAAACTCTTGGGGCGGCGGCTATTCATTTGTACTCTACCGCTGTCAGTGCAATCCCTATATCTGACATCGCGGGGTTGATTAGTGATTTAGAGACTGATCCTTTTGTAGGACACACTCTTAGAACAGCCTGCTGCTCAATTTATCACAAGTTTGGAATGTACTTAGCTCCGCTGACAACCGCGTTGACCACGGCTAAACACTGTCAATTTGGACGTATATGCCCACAAACTATAAGCTCAGAAAATGATGACACAAGACGCACCTGCGAGAGTGACGGAACAGGCCTCAACACTGTTGAACCAGATTGCACTTTCAACTCCGATTGATCCTCCAACCTCAACACTGTTGAACCCGAGCACGTTGGGGGAACCCCCAACTCCCAATCGAGATTGGATGAACCCAATTGCACGACACAAAAAACCAAAAAGACAGGCAGCTGGGCGGGCAGCGGCTGCCACCCGAAAAGCTAAACAAGATAAAATACTCGCCGAGCTTCGAGAGGCCAAACAGTCGTTATCTGTTCCGGCCGCTCCTGAGCTGGAGCCCCAATCACAATTGGGTTTGGGGGCAGAAACAGCAAAGCACCCGAAAACAGCTGCGGTTCAATCTCCGCAGGAATCCCCGATTGCTGTAGCTCCTACCCACTATTACCTCAACATTGTTGAACCTGATTGGAAAATCATCCCGTGGGTTGTTGGTGGTGGTCTGGCAGTTGTGGGCACCCTATGTGCGTGGAACTACCTTTCGAAACAACCCCCAACCGCACCTCCCAATTCGCGATTGGTGTTGGAGTCGGTTCCGAAGAAAGTTACGAAACCGATTGCGCCCCATTTAAACATTAATCGCGTTCCGTTTTATATGCAATAATTATAATTATCAACAATGGCTGAAAAAGATGGTAAAATGATAGTGAATGCGCTTTATCACGCCGTGGTGATATCGGGTTTCAGTATCTGGTCTGCTCGACTAGGAAAGATTGTTTTAGGAGGGCCCTCTCCCAAATTGGAATTTACCGTGAGAGACGTAGGGCTCGTGACCTTGGATGTAGCGGTCGCAGTTTGGACCCAAGATTATCTAATTAAAGCAGGAATTCTACCCGTTAATATATGGAAATAAAATGGCTAGTGCGATCGCAATGATCATAGGTGGTGCGGTGGCGAACGCATTGTCGTTCAGCGGTAGCAACTATTTATTCTCGAGCCTGAGAAACTCGGACTTGGATGAGGAGCGCAAGCATCACAATTTAGCTGTAGAACAACTCAATAGCGCAAAGGAAGCACGGTCGCAAAAACGAACCGCCCGTCTGGACTGGATCAACGAAGATTTTCGACGCGAGAATCACGCCACACAAACTTTCGGGAACGTTGACGAAGCCATGCGCGAATACGCGCTGGCATATCCGCATAAAATTCTCGCGCCGCTGGATCCCGAGCCCCAACTTTCAGATTTCTATGTACCGTCAGAGGCCCAAAAAGACCGCGAGATCGCGTTCATCGTCGTGGGGATGGCTGCGACGGGTCTCGTCAGCTACTATATTGGAAAATCAATAAGCAATAATTAATTTAAAAAACATTTTTAAATAATATATATATATATAGAACGATGTTAGTTGACAAGCTTTATTACGCTTTGATCGATGTAGGCTACATGGCCCTTATATACCGTTTAGCTGATCCGTCTAGCCCAAGACTCTCTACAGACGTGGCGTGAGGATGAAAAAGCGGCCACCCTTTTCGCAAAGCGGATGTTAGATTCCTCCGAGTTCCCACTTCTGTTCCAATCCAATCGCGATTGGACTTCCAACAAAGGTTTAGTATCGCCGACACAGTTACCGGACGATCTGGCGAGGGCATGTTGGAGATTGTCCGATCTATTAGAATACCTCGCATACGAGTGACACGCGCAAACTTAATACCAAACTATCAGTTCGCCTAGCGCGCAAGTTAGCGAACACATACTATAGCCCCCGTGGCTACTGGAAGGGGCTCGCGGCCATCAAGAACCTCGCGGCGGCGACCAAGGTTTCAGAAAACGCCGCCACGGAATGGCTCAAGAAGCAGGCCATCTGGCAGATCTATTTGCCCGCGCCTCACAATATTCCACGGCCGAAATTCGACGTGCCGGTGCCAAACAAAGTCCACCAAGCTGACCTCCTGTTTCTCCGTCACGATCGCGTCGGTCGCAAGACGTACAAGTACGCACTGACAATCGTTGACGTAGCGAGTCGGTATAAGGGGGCTGAGCCGCTGGCCACTAAAGAGTCTAAGGAGGTGGCCGAGGCTCTTTCCCGAATATATAAGAGGAGTCCTCTCAAATGGCTGAATCTTCTCCAGGTCGATCCCGGCCGCGAGTTCATGGGCGCGGTCTCCCATCTATTGACTAAACACGACGTTTCTGTTAGACGCGGCCGCGTCAATATCCACCGGGACCAGGGGATCGTGGAGCGGTTTAATCGAACCCTGGCTGAGAGGCTGTTCGGACACCAATATGCCAAAGAGCTTGTAGACCCTCATACGCGATCGACCGAGTGGGTGCCCCGGCTGCCCGCTGTGGTCTTGGCACTGAACGGTGAGGTGACCAGATTGATCGGTAAAAAGCCCGTAGATGCCATTAAGGCGAAAATGATGTCGCACAAACCATCCGCCGTCTCGCGCGGGCGACCCGTTGGTTTACTGGAGAAACGGCTTCCATCGGATGTTACCGTCCGGTACCTCTATCAACCGGGAGAGCTCGAAGGTGGCCACCGCCGCGCGACTGATCCCGTGTGGTTTCTCAATGTATATCATCTGGATCGATCTATTACCAAACCCGATGAGCCCGTGCTCTACTATTTGGATGATGGTCCATCGCGCGGGTTTGTTCGCGAAAAACTTCTTGCGGTGCCTTCTGACACCCAGCTGTCTCCGGATGGCGTTCTCATCCGCTGATTTCTACACTCACAGCGCCAATCAGACCAATAGAGTTGATGTTTATAGGTGATGGTTGTTCTAGTTAAATTTCTCAAAATTTAAATTACATTTAAATCTTGATTCATTTTATTACATCAACGGTTCCGTGTGGATACCGTCGGGGTAACACCCTCTTATCGTAGTACGCGGATAGTCCCAACTTTGTCTGCGAGTAAGTCTTCATGACTCCACTGTTCATTCTGAAACCTCTGTTTTTTCCAATGTCTAGACCACCCTCCAACGCTTTCTTGGATCTATCCCAGTTCAGACTGTTTGTTCTCTTGGACATACCTTTGGCGGAATATTTCATAAAATCATCCGGTTTAATTTTTTTGTCTTTTTCTTCCCGACTTCCTTTTTCGGGAACCTTTTTCGACAATATAACACTTGCTAGACAAGGCAATCGCTCGGTGTCCGCGGAACTCCCATCTTGAAGAGTCCTGGCTCGCGGTTGCTCCACTTATCCCAAGCTATCCAATCTCGTTTCTCTCTTTCGAAAGAGTCGATCATGTCCGACTTTATTATAGAATCCAGGCTGTTGCTGGAAATTCCACATACATACTGTCTGTATCCATCTGTATCAATTCGAAATCGCTTCGGTCAACGTATTTATCTAGAAAGTCGTAGTAGCCATTACTACTCTCGGTTTCCTGCTAGATATCTCGTAAGCGTCTCCAATCTCCTCGATATCTTCGAAGAATGCGGATCTCAATGCTTTGTCAACGCAGCTCTCGTTGTTACTATACGTTGTGTTTAGATGGCGCTCGGAACATTCGATCATCTTTCCGCAACAAGAGTTGCCCACCAACTTGAATATCTCGCCCACGACGGCCTTGCTACTGTCAACATCTCCTGTTCGTCTACGAACCATTCGAACGGCTTTCCTTCTTGGTAATCCAAAGTTCTGTACACAGCAGTTATCTCTAATCCGTGTCGCAGATACCACTTCAGTAGCGGCGCGTACAGCAACGTCTTCTCTGTAGACAGAGTTCCCACTAGTTTCTTACCGTCTCCCCTGTTCCTACCTGTATTCTCTAGGTAAACCAACATGTGCTCTGGAACCTCTTCTTCTTTAACAACCCTGCTTGTGAACAGCGGCGACATCTCCGAAAAGTGTTTTCGTAAATTTTTCGGCACCTCGATATCCACCTCGGCAAATCCGAACCACTCGGACTTCAAAATTCTTTGCGAGAATCTGTCCACAACCATCTGGTTTGTATGTTCTCCAACGTGTCGGATGATCTCGTTACCGCAAGGCATCACTTTCTTCAGAGTCGACAGGTACAGTGCATTAGCGTCGTAACCGAGCACCGACCCGCATTTCTTATTTTTATTCGTGCGGATGTTAGATACTCCGGCTTCCGCGTATCTCGAAAACACTATAGACGGTCCTCCGACAAGAGCTCCCTGCAGCATGTCGTAAGTTTCCTTTTCGGGTGCGTACAGTGGTGGACATTTTGCTTATGTGGCGGTGTTTTCTTTTGTTCTGTAGCTTTTCACATCCTCCTTGATGGTTCCTCGCAACAAATATTGCAGAGCCACACCGGGTAGCGTTACTGCGTCTTTAAGAATATCCACTCCTCTGTCTTTGTAAAAGTTACACATTTTTCCCACCGCTTCCAAGAACGGTGCGACGTCCAGGTCGTTGTAGTATCGCAGCCAGTCCGCGAAAGTTTCTCTTTGTAGATCGCGTTGCACGCTTCTAGCTCACTCTCTGTAATAAGGTATCCACCTCGCAGTTTGGAATACCAGTGTTCGATGGGTGGTAAGCCATCGTAGTCCAACTGTTCGGGGGAGTCGAACCACACGTAGGGAAAGAAAGACTTGTGCATCGAGCAGTCGTATGCCTTGATCCACTTGTTTCGGGTCCCATGTACAGAGCAATGTCTAGAAACCTGAATTCCGGAGTGAACAGAAATATCGTTGTGTTTGTCTTCTTACCTACCAGAACTTTATCGGTTGTGTCAGCCAGTTTCCCACCGAGATGTTTCTTTATCAGGTTTATGTCATATCTACTAGAGTTGAATCCTACCACGGGAACCTGTTCTATCCACCTCTTTATAGCTTTGACTTGTGTTTCCGGGAGTTTGTCCATATCAGTCGGCATGTACTTGCGGTGCACATCGTTTTTGATATTTTTTACCTCTGATTTTCAACTCCCTCAACAACTTTGATACCAAAACTTCAGGATCTCTCTCGCAAATGTGTGTTGTCGTTCCTGAGAGACTGTCGCCTACTGAAACACTTATCGGAACGTAGGCAACCTCGTACTCTAGGTCTCGAGTTTTTACCTCCCCTCCGTTGACGTCTAGGTAAGCTTCAAAGTCGTACACTATTTGGTGCAGGTACAACACTGTCTCTGGGACCGTCTGTTCTACTTGTGGATGGTTTCGTGAATTATAGTCGCACTCCAAAATAACCACGAGTGTGTATCCGGCTGAGATTATTGCCGCGTCCATATCGAGAGTTTTTTAGCTCACCTGAGCGAAGCTCATGTGAGCTATTGTTACCGCAATGTGTCCGTCGTCCGTCGTCGTCGTCCGTGAACATTTTCAAACGTCTTCTCCTCGGTAACCATTGGGCCTATGGTCACCAAACTTCATGGTCATGGTCCTTAGGTAGGGGGATTACAAAATTGTTAAAATGACGTCATTACGTAATCCAAGATGGCCGCCGTCTAAAAATAGCACAAATTCTTCAAAAATCTTCTTCTCAAGAACCGCCAACCGGATTTCGACAAAACTTGGTAGGAATGATCAATGTACAATGCTCTTTCAAAGTTGTTAAAATGGTGACCCCAGGGTCAAAAATGGGCGTGGCCCGTGGTCAAATTGGGGTCAAATTTTATTTTTGTCTGAATATGGTCATATCATATATCAAATCGAAGGTATCAACAAGGCGATCACTCTGGTGCATTTTTTGTCGAAATCGGATGGTTATGTCATCCAAGATGGCCGCCGAAAGGTCAAAAAGGTGTTGTTTTTTATTAGAGATTTCAAAATTCTTCTTCACATGAACCGCTTGGCCCATGGTAGCCAAACTTGAAAGTTATGGTCCATGGGTGAAGCCTTTTCAGATTTGTTAAAATGGAGGTCATCGCTAATCCAAGATGGCCGCCGTCTAAAAATAGCATAAATTCTTAAAAAATCTTCTTCTCATGAACCGCTTGCCAGATTTCGACGAAACTTGGTAGGAATGATCGATGTACATTGCTCTTTCAAAGTTGTTAAAATGGTGACCCCGGATTCAAAAATGGGTGTGGCCCGTGGGGTCAAATTGGGGTCAAATTTTATTTTTGACCGAATATGGTCATGTCATATATCAAATTGAAGGTATCAATGAGGCGATCACTCTGGTGCATTTTCTGTCGAAATCGGATTGTTATGTCATCCAAGATGGCCGCCGAAAGGTCAAAAGGTCGTTCTTTTATTAGAGATTTCAAAATTCTTCTTCACATGAACCGCTTTGCCCATGGTAGCCAAAATTAAAAGTTATGGTCCATGGGTGAAGCCTTTTCAGATTTGTTAAAATGGAGGTCATCGCTAATCCAAGATGGCCGCCGTCTAAAAATAGCATAAATTCTTAAAAAATCTTCTTCTCATGAACCGCTTGCCGGATTTCGACGAAACTTGGTAGGAATGATCGATGTACATTGCTCTTTCAAAGTTGTTAAAATGGTGACCCCGGGGTCAAAAATGGGCGTGGCCCATGGGGTCAAATTGGGGTCAAATTTTATTTTTGACCGAATATGGTCATGTCATATATCAAATTGAAGGTATCAATGAGGCGATCACTCTGGTGCATTTTCTGTCGAAATCGGATTGTTGTGTTATCCAAGATGGCCCCCGAAAGGTCAAAAGGTCGTTCTTTTATTAGAGATTTCAAAATTCTTCTTCACATGAACCGCTTGGCCCATGGTAGCCAAACTTAAAAGTTATGGTCCATGTGTGAAGCCTTTTCAGATTTGTTAAAATGGAGGTCGTCGCTAATCCAAGATGGCCGCCGTCTAAAAATAGCATAAATTCTTAAAAAATCTTCTTCTCATGAACCGCTAGCCGGATTTCGACGAAACTTGGTAGCAATGATCGATGTACAATGCTCTTTCAAATTTGTTAAAATGGTGACCCCGGGGTCAAAAATGGGCGTGGCCCGTGGGGTCAAATCTTATTTTTGACCGAATATGGTCATGTTATATATCAAATCGAAGGTATCAATGAGGCGATCACTCTGGTACATTTTTTGTCCAAATCGGATTATGTCATCCAAGATGGCCGCCGAAATGATGTCAAAAGGTCGTTCTTTTATTAGAGATTTCAAAATTCTTCTTCACATGAACCGCTTGGCCCATGGTAGCCAAACTTAAAAGTTATGATCCATGGGTGAAGCCTTTTCAGATTTGTTAAAATGGAGGTCATCGCTAATCCAAGATGGCCGCCGTCTAAAAATAGCATAAATTCTTAACAAATCTTCTTCTCATGAACCGCTAGCCGGATTTCGACGAAACTTGGTAGGAATGATCGATGTACATTGCTCTTTGAAAGTTGTTAAAATAGTGACCCCGGGTTCAAAAATGGGCGTGGCCCGTGGGGTCAAATTGGGGGTCAAATTTTATTTTTGACTGAATATGGTCATGTCATATATCAAATTGAAGGTATCAATAAGGCAATCGCTCTGGTGCAATATTTGTCGGAATCGGATGATTATGTCATCCATGATGGCCACCAAAAGGTCCATTTATTCAAGATTTTTAACGTCTTTTTCTCAGGAACCACATGGCCGATGCTGGGTGAAGCATTTTCAGATTTTGTAAAATGAGAGTCATCGCTTAATCCAAGATGACCGCCATCTAAAAATAGCACAATTTTTCTAAAACACATGAACTCAATGTCACATTCTCCTCTGGTGTTCATGGAGTCAGGTGAGCGAATTAGGGCCATCATGGCCCTCTTGTTTATACTTTTTACCCATGCGCCTTGTGTGGAGTGGACATCCGTGCCAGTGACAGCCGTGGAATTGGTACACGGTATTTGTCTCCCTGCAGTATCCGTCGACCGGAGCCCCTGCAACCCACCTTTCTCCTCCATGTCCGCACTTGGCGGTGTGAATGATTTTATCCAGTCTATCGACATTTTGCTGGTGTGCGATCTTGGGTAGAAGGCTTTTTCAAACGCGTACATGGGTCTGTCTATCATCTTACCTTTGCACACGACTACGGTCTCTCCCCTCATGCATGTTGCTGCGTGCCTCTTCATGTTGCTGGCGTTGGTGAATCTCTGTCTGCAGTCGTAGCAACAGTCGATTTTTGTTAGATTCTTTATGTTTGTCACGAGGAACGCGTGGTTTTTTAACAATCCTATCGTCATCTTCTTCTCTCCTACCTCCTCATAGTGTGCCGGTGTCTTTCTCAAATACCACACTCCTTCTTCCGTTGGCTCGTACACTTCTATTCCTACACTGAAACATTCCTCCACTTTCTTCATGTCCTCAAAAGGAACCGGTCCTCTCGCGGTTTTCTTGTTTTTCGCGAAATACTCGTTAGCCATGCTTCGTGCCTTATCACAACACCTGTCCGCTCGAACATCTTCCAAATGAATAGCTAGACATCTGAAAAGACACAAATCGTTGTTGTATTTATCTAACGCGTACATACCCTTCTTGTTCCTCAACCAATCCGGACGAGGTCCTCCGGATGCTACTGTTGAGGCTAACCCTGTGTCTTCCCTCCTATCACCTAAAACTAGTTTTACGAATACGTCTACCCACCGGACAAACGTCCATTTCGTGTTTGGTCTGTCTATCTTATCCAGGTTCATACAAGTTTCTTCTTGTCTCTTCACCCATGTACGTACCTCCTCGTAAGAACTCATCCATTTGCTACCTCCGAGGTTTTTGTAAAATATTATAGTTTTCGCTCTACCACGACTGGCTTTTTTGTAAGAAAAAGAGTATCTCAGATAGAAGTTGCTCGTCAGCATCGGTGCCAACTTGTCAACTATCCTTTCAGATATTGTCCCGTTTATACCCTTACGAAAAGAAAGCTCTATGTTTCTCCTACCTTTCTCCACCCGTTCCTTACTTTCATCGTGGCTGCCTAATATCTTCTCACCTTCGTCGGCTATTGCGTTCACCAACTTTCGGTTCAACTTCGACACCACTTTCTGTGGGGTCTTTCTCTGCACGATAGCATTGGCACGCAGACTCATAATACTCTCTTCCGCAAGTCTATGCCCAACTTTATCAGCATTGTCTATATTATTGAAGGCACCTCGCTTGTAGGCCCTTGTAAACCTAGTCGTGAAAGCTGTGTTTTTAGCCTCGTTCAAGAGTTTTGTCAACCCTGGAACTCTTAGGCGTTTACTGTATGTCAACCCTAGTGATGAGGCTTCTGCTCTGAGTTTTTCAACTTGTGGTAACATTTTGAAATCTTGTTTTAAGCCTTGGTTTAAACCGTGGTTTAACTCGATGTTTGAATAACTACTCGTTTCCGTTTCTTTAGCTTGAAATTTTATTAGTTTTGTCAACCCAGGAACTCTTAGGCGTTTACTGTATGGTATGTTGAGATCGTCCGCTTGTTTTCACAGTTGATCTCTAGTTATATGAAGTTTTTCTACACCGCTAATCAGTTGAGGCGGAATAATTTTCTCATCCATAACTTTTCTCATTTTTCTTCGTACGAAGAAATTTCTCAGTTCAGTTTTAAATAATTAATTAATTAATTCATTCATTAATATTTTCATACTTCCTATATGTTAGCAAATATAGTTTTTTAAATAATTAATTATTTAAAACGACAATATGGTATAAGAGAGACAACTCTGACAAGGACGACCCGCTTTAGAAAGTACACAGTTGTCTAACTTGGCTCTGTATTCTATAGGTGGTCCGCACTGTTTGTCTATTCAGTTTATACACAAATTCGAGGGGTCTGGGACTGTAGATGGAGCGTAGGGGTGGTGTGTAGGTTGGTGGTATCATTTTAACTCCCTATATACTACTGTACTTATTTAATGAATGAAAACAAATAGGCACTTGGATCTTGATCGGACGGATGCAGAAAAACCTTTGGATACCATGTATTAATTATAAACATAGATAGAGGCTATAAAATCCATATGAATTCAAGATGGATGCCAAATATTCATCAAGATCAGGCAGCATTATCTACACTGTGGTGGACAATATCTTGGAACTAAGCTAGATATGAACATATTAGTTTGATTTTCAGCTGAGATATGATATTAAAAATATAGATCAATATGTACGGTCTTCTTAAAGAGAATGTTTTATGTTTAATTAAAAATAGCCGCCATATTTTCAAAAAACTTGAAAGTTATTGGATACTATGTTTACTTTTGCTTTACTTATTCTTCATTCTGTTAAGCGGATTTTGATTTTGAAGTCATTTGTAATTTTGTTTATTAAAAATGGTCGCCTCATATATTGTGGTACTGGTAATTGCGCATTTCTTTTCATTTACTTAAAATTATTTATAGGACATATTCGCATGTGTTCAGACTAGTAGTTCGCTGATAATACACTTGGTGATGATCAAATTAGGTTACACTTGTACAAAGTCAGAATTTTAAAATATATGTTCTGTTTGTTTTACATATATTGTATTTTATTGAGTCTTACCTTATCATATATGTTGGAAATTACACTATAATGCCATATATGTATACACTATGTATTGCGATTTCTAGTATGCTATAGTTCAGCCTTTTGCGCATTTCAGTCAGATATTGAATTGTTATATGCTTGCATGCGGGTAAGTACCCATGATATTTCCATCACTGTTGACTTAATTATAACCAAGATAGAACATGACATTAAAACAATTTGTGTAAAATACAACAATGATCAAATATAATTTATTACAGTTTCTATTTCCGTCAGTATCCATACATTCACGAGTGGATCTACCCATATACATACATTTAAATTACACTGAAATATTTAATAATTGTCCCATATAGCCATAAGTCTGTATAAGGCAGATCAGCATATTCTATTTCAGCAAAACTTTCCGCGTGACTGCTTGTATAATCATCGCTGATAAATGGAAATATATTCTCATATCATTGCAGTTTTGCACAGAAAAGTGGTTTTTTGGTTGATTTGTGTACATTAGTTATCCATGAATCGCAATTTCGTCATATAGGTAAAAGTATATGCTCTATATATTTAACAAAGCACTACCCAAACACGTGCTTGTGAAAATAAGTGTCTCTGTTCTGTGTCTCTTACAATCTTATTTATATGTCATATGTTAGTGTGTATAGACACGGACGATGGAACGTTCTGATATAATTCTTGATTAGCATAGAATAATCAACCATATTCCTTTGAAACAAAGTAACATAGTAATGCATGTAAACTATTATATATTATATTACGCATATGTTTGTGGTTTTATAATACACAGTTATGGCACTTACACATACCGTGTAAGGACATTATATGGCTACAAGATATATGATTACAGTGTATGGTATTCCCCAAAAACGGCGCCCTGCATAACTGATACATATACATACATATGCATTCAAGATATATTACATTATGACCGCATAATACATTTTTAGCTCACCTGAGTGAAGCTCATGTGAGCTATTGTTAGCGCAATGTGTCCGTTGTCGTCGTCCGTCGTCGTCCGTCGTCCGTGAACATTTTCAAACGTCTTCTCCTCGGTAACCATTGGGCCTTTAGTCACCAAACTTGGGGGATTACAGAATTGTTAAAATGACGTCATTACGTAATCCAAGATGGCCGCCGTCTAAAAATAGCACAAATTCTTCAAAAATCTTCTTCTCAAGAACCGCCAACCGGATTTCGACAAAACTTGGTAGGAATGATCGATGTACAATGCTCTTTCAGAGTTGTTAAAATGGTGACCCCAGGGTCAAAAATGGGCCAAATTAGGGTCAAATTTTATTTTTGACCGAATATGGTAATTTCATATATCAAGTTGAAGGTATCAACGAGGCGATCACTCTGGTGCATTTTTTGTCGATATCGGATGGTTATGTCATCCAAGATGGCCGCCGAAAGGTCAAAAGGTCGTTCTTTTATCAGAGATTTCAAAATTCTTCTTCACACGAACCGCTTGGCCCATGGTAGCCAAACTTCACAGTTATGGTCCATGGGTGAAGCCTTTTCAGATTCGTTAAAATGGAGGTCATCGCTAATCCAAGATGGCCGCCGTCTGAAAATAGCATAAATTATTAAAAAAAATTCTTCTCATGAACTGCTAGCCGGGTTTCAACGAAACTTGGTAGGAATGATCGATGTACAATGCTCTTTCAAAGTTGTGAAAATGGTGACCCCGGGGTCAAAAATGGGCGTGGCCCGTGGGGTCAAATTGGGGTCAAATTTTATTTTTGACCGAATATGCTCATGTCATATATCAAATTGAAGGTATCGATGAGGCGATTGCAATATTTGTCAGAATCGGATGATTATGTCATCCATGATGGCCGCCAAAAGGTCCATTTATTCAAGATTTTTAATGTATTTTTCTCAGGAACCACATGGCCGATGCTGGCCAAGCTTCATAGTAAGTTAAGATCCTTGGGTGAAGCATTTTCAGATTTGGTAAAAGGAGAGTCATCGCTTAATCCAAGATGACCACCATCTAAAAATAGCACAATTTTTTTAAAACACATATGAACTCAATGTCACATTCTCCTCTGGTGTTCATGGAGTCAGGTGAGCGAATTAGGGCCATCATGGCCCTCTTGTTATAACTTTTATTCTTTCTATGTACCAAACAATCTCATGAATGACATCAACATATGTTCCATCATGAACTCACAACATATTGATCTTGATCACATTATAGTTTAATATCCATACATATGTGACTCACAAATATGTGACTCATCATTACATCCTTCCTATTTATATAGTCCATGTCTACCTGTATATGCCTTCTTGATATTATAGGTCATCCAAACGCGATGTTATTGTTAATAAACACAGCATATGCTGGTTATGAACTGAGATGTAATGGCATGGATGACACCATGCATTTAATTCATAGATATATAGATTACCGGGTAATGTGAATATGGCGCACAAATACTGGTAATCGCAGAATACACAACGATTTGAACCACCATAAAACCGGATAGTTTCATATGTCCTAAGGAAGAATACTTAACAATTTAAACAACTTTATCTGATATTTGAAGCATGATCTGCACGTACATATCCATATTCTGATATAAAATGTATTTTTGAACTCATTTGACCTCTTTGCACTTAATGACCCCAAAAGTGACCTTGTCCCACCGAATTTGATTGACCGACACCGGATTCATGTCCGGGAAGGTATGATATATCAATCTAGCATAGCCATTGCTTTTGCTCTCTTGGGTTGAACAGAAGTCGTTTTTAAGATACTTCTCTTCAAAGTGCCCCTCCACTATAAGTCACATTGATGTGAATCTTCATATGCTTATTAGTCATCAGTCATATATTCATGCTGTATTCTACTCATGTGGCCCTTGTGCCCAAGGTCAAGGTCAAATGACTTAGAAGTTTGCGTTAAGTTTTTTGTCAAAATTTGCATTAAACTTTTCACACACCTACTATCTCTGTAACCGTAAGTCGGATTTGCTTGAAACTTTGTATGCTTATTGGTCATCATCCATATATTCATTCTGTGTCCCACTCATGCGGCCCCTGTGCCCCAAGGTCAAGGTTAAATGACATATTAGAAGTTTGCGTTAAAGTTTTTGTCCAAATTTGTGTTAAACTTTTCACATAGCTAGCTACTATCTCTGTAACCGAAAGTCGGATTGGCTTGAAATTTTATATGCTTATTAGTCATCATCCATATATTCATTCTCTGTCCCATGCATACAGCCGCTGTGCCCAAGGTCAAGGTCAACTGAGTTAGAAGTTCACCGTGTTTGTAAGGCAAAAATGTTATTTTTTTTTTTCTTCTTTCAATAACTCATCAACCACTTCACCGTTTTTGATTATATTTGGCTACAATGTGTGCCTGGGGATGGTGCTTTGTTTTGCATACAACCCACGTCCGACCGCTGAAGGTCAAGGTCACTGAGGACTTGATTTTTAGCCAGGTTTTTTGAAGAAAAAAATCCAGGCTATTGGATTGGCGAAAGCCAGGCGGGCGGGCGGGCGGGCGGCGGGCGGGCCGGCGGGCGACGGGCGGCGTCCACAATCAATGTTAAGTTTTCGTGTTTGAGTCCATTTCTTTGTTACTGTACCACCTAGGACCACCAACTTTCACAGCTTTCATAAATCAAGGGGGTGCCCACCACATATCACAATCCAACATGTTACTTTTTTTTTAACTTGACCCATTTTTTCCGCGCACTTTTCGACTTAGCCATTTTCATGTTAAGTTTCGCGTTTACAATGTTAAGGCATTCGTAGCAATTTCAATTTGTTAATTCGCCGTCAATGAGTTGTTTCGTTAGGTCATTTCTGTTACCTTTAGTTTCCTAGGACCACCAAATTTTCACAGCTTCATAATCAAGGGGTACCCACCACATATCACTATCCAACATGTTACTTTTTTTTTTAACTTCACCCATTTTTTCCGCGCAGTCGACTTAGCCATTTTCAATGTTAAGTTTTCGCGTTTACAATGTTAAGTTTTCGTGTTTAAGTCCATTTCTTTGGTACTGTACCACCTAGGACCACCAAACTTTCACAGCTTCATAACCAAGGGGTGCCTACCACATACAACTATCCAACATGTGACCATTTTTTTACCTTCACCTATTATTTCTACGTAATTGACTTAGCCATTTTCAACATTAACTTTTTAACGTACGTCTGGTTAGAGTTTTTTTGGTTAAAACTTTTTCGTTATACTATATCTCTGCAACTGCTTCGCCCATTACCTTGAAACTTCACATGGGTGTTTATCATCATCCATATTTTCATTCTAACCCCCAACCGTGCGGCCCCCTGTGCCCAATGTCAAGGTCAAATTACTTTGAATTTTTTTGTTAAAGTTTTTTCGTGTACTATATCTCTGCAACTGCTTCACCCAATACCTATACTTCACATGGGTGCTTAATCATCATGTCGCACCTGCTTGCGGAAAGCGCGATCCTGTGCCCAATGTCAAGGTCAAATTACTTTGAATTTTTTTGTTAAAGTTTTTTCGTGTACTATATCTCTGCACTGCTTCACAATACTTGATACTTCACATGGGTGTATCAATCATTGTGCACCTGCTTGCGGAAAGCGCGATCCTGTGCCCAATGTCAAGGTCAAATTACTTTGAATTTTTTTGTTAAAGTTTTTTCGCGTACTATTTCTCTGCAACTGCTTCACCCAATACCTTGATACTTCACATGGGTGTTTATCATCATTGTCGCACCTGCTTGCGGAAAGCGCGATCCTGTGCCCAATGTCAAGGTCAAATTACTTTGAATTTTTTTGTTAAAGTTTTTTCATGTACTATATCTCTGCAACTGCTTCACCCAATACCTTGATACTTCACATGGGTGTTTATCATCATTGTTGCACCTGCTTGCGGAAAGCGCGATCCTGTGCCCAATGTCAAGGTCAAATTACTTTGAATTGTTTTGTTAAAGTTTTTTTGTGTACTATATCTCTGCAACTGCTTCACCCAATACCTTGATACTTCACATGGGTGTTTATCATCATTGTCGCACCTGCTTGCGGAAAGCACGATCCTGTGCCCTATGTCAAGTTCAAATTACTTTGAATTTTTTTGTTAAAGTTTTTTCGTGTACTATATCTCTGCAACTGCTTCACCCAATACCTTGATACTTCACATGGGTGTTTATCATCATTGTCACACCTGCTTGCGGAAAACGCGATATCGTCAGCATTTTGGCATACGTCCGTCCGTTCGTCCGTGTGTCCGGTTAAAGTTTTTTGGTTAAAGTTTTTCCATCTACTATATCTATTTTTTTAGTGTCCATGCCTCGCCCCAAGGCGCGACATGCAGGCCACGGCCATCTAGTCTACAAAAAGTGGGTATAATTATGTTATCCAAGTGTCTATGCTTGGAAAAAACCTGGCCTTCGTGGCTTTGCCTCGTTTCTTGTTTATAACTTGACCCATTTTTTCCGCGCAGTCGACTTAGCCATTTTCAATGTTAAGTTTTCGCGTTTACAATGTTAAGTTTTCGTGTTTAAGTCCATTTCTTTGGTACTGTACCACCTAGGACCACCAAACTTTCACAGCTTCATAACCAAGGGGTGCCTACCACATACAACTATCCAACATGTGACCATTTTTTTACCTTCACCTATTATTTCTACGTAATTGACTTAGCCATTTTCAACGTTAACTTTTTAACGTACGTCTGGTTAAAGTTTTTTGGTTAAAACATTTTTGTTATACTATATCTCTGCAACTGCTTCGCCCATTACCTTGAAACTTCACATGGGTGTTTATAATCATCCATATTTTCATTCTACCCCCCAACCGTGCGGCCCCTGTGCCCAATGTCAAGGTCAAAATACCTTGATACTTCACATGGGTGTTTATCATCATTGTCGCACCTGCTTGCGGAAAGCGCGATCCTGTGCCCAATGTCAAGGTCAAATTACTTTGAATTTTTTTGTTAAACTTTTTTTGTGTACTATATCTCTGCAACTGCTTCACCCAATACCTTGATACTTCATGGGTGTTTGTCATCATTGTCGCCTGCTTGCGGAAAGCGCGATCCGTGCCCAAGTCAAGGCCCAATTACTTTGAATTTTTTTGTTAAAATTTTTTTGTGTATATATCTGCACTGCTTACCAATACCTTGTACTTCACTGGGTGTTTGTCATCATTGTCGCACCTGCTTGCGGAAAGCGCGATCCTGTGCCCAATGTCAAGGTCAAATTACTTTGAATTTTTTTGTTAAAGTTTTTTCCTGTACTATATCTCTGCAACTGCTTCACCCAATACCTTGATACTTCACATGGGTGTTTATCATCATTGTCGCACCTGCTTGCGGAAAGCGCGATATCGTCGGCATTTTTGCATACGTCCGTCCGTGTGTCCGGTTAAAGTTTTTTGGTTAAAGTTTTTCCATCTACTATATCTATTTTTTTAGTGTCCATGCCTCGCCCCAAGGCGTGACATGCAGGCCACGGCCATCTAGTCTACAAAAAGTGGGTATAATTATGTTATCCAAGTGTCTATGCTTGGAAAAAACCTGGCCTTCGTGGCTTTGCCTCGTTTCTTGTTATTTTTTATTATCAAGGCTGCCAGCGAGGGGATTAGCTTCGTTAAATGATACCAGTTCTTGTTTTTATGCCCCTGCCACCGAATGGTGAGGGGGGCATACTATAGTGTTACCGGCGTCCGTCCGTCCCAAAACCTTAATGCTCAGGTAAATGACTTATAATTTATGTTTCCTTGCTCGGATCTGCTTCACATTTCACACACGCATTGCTCCAATGGTCCTCTGCCACTCTGTGACAAATCCACATTTGTCCCGCCCCCGCTAAGCCAGGGTCAAGGTCACAGGCTTGGTGTGTTCGAAACCTTAACGCTCGGGTAAATAGCTTATAATCAAATATGCCTCGTTTTCTTTGGCTGCCAGCGGGGGCATTCGTGTACCAACAGGCCACATTTCTAGTTCAATGTATCTGTTGCTATATTATATATCTTACCCTGAGATCACCTGCAGCCGATTTCATCAAAATTGCAAAGTATACTTTACTAGCAAAGTATACTTTGAGGGAGTAATCATTTATTTTTTTCCGAAATGCATTATGTCATAATTATAGAACTTAATGACTGCATATATTTGATGATTAAAAGTATGCAGAATTATTATACTGAATTTATTACATTATCACAGCCAGAATGGCTGTGATAATGTAATAAATTCAGTATAATAAAAAATAATAAATTTATCCCAAAATTGAAAATTTCTCCCTCAAAGTATACTTTGCTAGCTAAGTATACTTTGCAATGTTGATGAAATCGGCTACAGATGCCTCGGCGGGCTCGACATACAGGCTGCGGCCATCTGGTTACTAAACTGTATTTAATACATTATCACAGCCATTTTGGCTGTGATAATGCAATAAATTCAGTATAATAATTCTGCATACTTTTTAACCATCAAATATGCAGTCGTTAGTTCTATATGAAATAATGCATTTCGGGACAAATAAATTATTACTCCCTCAAAGTACACTTAGCTAGTTAAGTATGCTTAGCAATTTCGGTGAAATCAGCTACAGAAGTTCCATGCATGCCAATTCCCAATTTCAGGAATAATAAACCATGACAAGATCTTAGAGCAGGCCAGTTATGTCGCGTCCACGTGCAGACAGTCCATCAGTATGATCGCATTGATTTAGGTGGCTGGGCATACTTCATTCAAGTCAATGCAACTTTTTGCCTTGTAACTCGTAAAACTTTTAAACCGTAATAACTACAGACTTGCAACTTGGTATGTATCTTGCTTATGATGAGTAGATGCGTATAGTTTATTTCAATTTTTGATTTGACCCCCGGGTCATGGATTATCTCCCCATTTTTTACTTAGAATTTGGCAATTTTGCCTTGTAAGTCGTAAAACTTTCAAACAGTACTAGCTACACACCTGAAACTTGCTATTTAGCTTCCTTATGATGAGTAGATGCGCAAAATTTATTTTGATTTGACCCCGGTGTCATTGATTATCTCCCCTTTTGGATTTGGAATTTTGCCTCGTCACGCCTGCTTTAGCAGAGGCGCGACTATAGTCAGCGCATTTTCCGTCGTCGTCGTCCGTTTTTTTTGTAAGGCAAATGCGTTAAAGTTATTGTCAAATGCCTTGGCAGGCGCGATACCGCTTCCGTGGCGGAATTCTTGTTTATTATCAAAGCGGTATGTGGTGCATCCGTGTTCTATGAACACATTTTCTAGTTCTAATGTCGGCTTTCTATCTCTTTATATTTTTGTTTGCAGGCGAAAGATGTGGGCCACATATGGGAGCTGGGCGGCGGAACGTGGCTGTGTAAGCTGATGGACGTTCCCCTCAACCCCAACACACTGCTGTACGTATATCACTATGCAATAATCTAGCTCCCAGACAGTCAGTCCCTTCCCACCTACCCCAGTACACTGCTGTACGTGTGCCATCACCACTGGGCAATAATCTAGCTCCCAGACAGTCAGTCCCTTCCCACCTACCCCAGTACACTGCTGTACGTGTGCCATCACCACTGGGCAATAATCTAGCTCCCAGACAGTCAGTCCCTTCCCACCTACCCCAGTACACTGCTGTATGTGTACCACCACCACTGGGCAATAATCTAGCTCCCAGACAGTCAGTCCCTTCCCACCTACCCCAGTACACTGCTGTATGTGTACCACCTCCACTGGGCAATAATCTAGCTCCCAGACAGGCAGTCCCTTCCCACCTACCCCAGTACACTGCTGTACGTGTACCACCACCACTGGGCAATAATTTAGCTCCCAGACAGTCAGTCCCTTCCCACCTACCCCAGTACACTGCTGTATGTGTACCACCACCACTGGGCAATAATCTAGCTCCCAGACAGTCAGTCCCTTCCCACCTACCCCAGTACACTGCTGTACGTGTGCCATCAACACTGGGCAATAATTTAGCTCCCAGACAGTCAGTCCCTTCCCATCTACCCCAGTACACTGCTGTACGTGTACCACCACCACTGGGCAATAATTTAGCTCCCAGACAGTCAGTCCCTTCCCACCTACCCCAGTACACTGCTGTACGTGTACCACCACCACTGGGCAATAATTTAGCTCCCAGACAGTCAGTCCCTTCCCACCTACCCCAGTACACTGCTGTATGTGTACCACCTCCACTGGGCAATAATCTAGCTCCCAGACAGTCAGTCCCTTCCCACCTACCTCAGTACATTACTGTATGTGTACCACCACCACTGGGCAATAATTTAGCTCCCAGACAGTCAGTCCCTTCCCACCTACCCCAGTACACTGCTGTATGTGTACCACCACCACTGGGCAATAATCTAGCTCCCAGACAGTCAGTCCCTTCCCACCTACCCCAGTACACTGCTGTATATGTACCACCTCCACTGGGCAATAATCTAGCCCTCACCCTTCCCACCTACCCCAATACTGCTAGTACCACCTCCACGCAATCTAGCTCCCACAGTCAGTCCCTTCCCACCTATCCCAGTACACTGCTGTATATGTACCACCTCCACTGGGCAATAATCTAGCTCCCAGACAGTCAGTCCCTTCCCACCTATCCCAGTACACTGCTGTACGTGTACCACCACCACTGGGCAATAATCTAGCTCCCAGACAGTCAGTCCCTTCCCACCTACCTCAGTACATTACTGTATGTGTACCACCACCACTGGGCAATAATTTAGCTCCCAGACAGTCAGTCCCTTCCCACCTACCTCAGTACATTACTGTATGTGTACCACCACCACTGGGCAATAATTTAGCTCCCAGACAGTCATTCCCTTCCCACCTACCTCAGTACATTACTGTATGTGTACCACCTCCACTGGGCAATAATTTAGCTCCCAGACAGTCAGTCCCTTCCCACCTACCTCAGTACATTACTGTATGTGTACCACCACCACTGGGCAATAATTTAGCTCCCAGACAGTCAGTGCCTTCCCACCTACCCCAGTACACTGCTGTATGTGTACCACCACCACTGGGCATTAATCTAGCTCCCAGACAGTCAGTCCCTTCCCGCCTACAATGCTAGCACTCTTCATGTTTTCTATTTACTCATCAATAGTGCATAAATACCTATTGATGTTTTCATCACATTTACCATCTCACTAACTCACATTCCTATATATAGATGCATTCCTAGTCTGCTTTCAGAGGATGATAGGAGTGTTTGGAACGGTTCTTACTGCAAATAGGATATACATGGCACCATATCATGATTTTGTACATGTAATTTCCGTGCTGGAAAGGTATGTGGCTGTGATTGGAGATATGAGGCTTATGGGATTTGTGACTAGTTTAGCTTCTGATCAAATAGCACATTTCTGTAGCCTGATACCTGTCTATATTCCTTGTTAGAAGCATGATGTGTGTTTTTTTGATGGAATGGCCAACAGTGCAGATCCGGGTCAAACTGTGGATGCACAGGCTGGATCTACACTGGTCACAAAACCCATTTCTCCAGTCACAGTCACATTATTATAGTAATTTCAGTATACAATTTGCTTAATGATACTGGGGCCCGTTTCACTAAACTTTGTACGACTAAAATGTTCGTAAGCGCAAATTTAGGATCGTCTGGAAATGTCAATTGATGTATTTACATTGTTAATGTGAAATTTACAGAATATCATAATTTTGCACTTACGAACATTTTAGTCGTACAAAGTTTAGTGAACCCCAGGTGTATTCATATCTATAGCAAGTTGTTGAATGGACATAAAACCTCTGTCAATCAATAAATTAATCCATCAATAAATCAATTAACCATCCTTACCTTATTCACAGTAGAGGCCATTTGATCTAGTGGAGCATCTGGCAGCAGTTCAAGATATTTAGCACTTATCCAGAAATGTTATAAAGAAGAGAGGAAAATTTTGTAAAAAACTAGTGTATATAAACTGAAGATCCTGATGAGGTGACTCGCTACTAGTGTTTAAAGGGATAAATCTCCATAAATGAACTTGAGAGGCGTCATGGCACATTAGCATAGTATTTTATTTTATTTCCAATTGTTGTCAGGGAAATCTCAGTGTGTTTTTATGCCCCTGCCACCATATGGTGAGGGGTCCGTCCCGAAACCTTAACGCTCGGGTAAATGGCTTATAAGTTTCCTGGCTTGGATCTGCTTCACATTTCACACACGCATTGCTCCAATGGTTCTCTACCGCCCTGTGACAAATCCACATTCGTCCCGCCCCAGCTAAGCCCAGGGTCAAGGTCACAGACTTCGAAACCTTAAGGCTCGGGTAATGGCTTATAATTTAAATATGCCTCGTTTTATTTGGCTGCCAGCGGGGGCATTCGTGTGCCGACAGGCCACATTTCTAGTATTTGAATGTTTTTGTTCATGATTGCAAGCATGTCTTGAGTATGCATGTGCTTAAGTTCCTGTGAAGTCTCTGTAAACTGTGCACCCTGGTGATCTACAACTTGTCCTGTATTGTATACTCCGCAGGCACACGGCCGTGTTTATCGTCGTGGATCTGTCAAACCCCGGCGAGATGTGGTTCACCCTGGAGACGCTGCTGGCGGCGGCACGGTCCCGCATAGAGACGGTGGTGACCGAGATGCGGCAGGAGCACCCGCGTATCCGCGACACGCTGCAGAAACTCGCCTGGCAGAGGCTCGGCGACAACCTGCCCGTTCGTACTCGCATCTCACCTCTCATTGCAAACACGCGCTTGTATGTGGACGTGACTAGAGAAATGGGGCTGATGACATGTGAGACCAATGTAGCTCCTGATCAAGTGCCTCCTATTGCCTATATTCCTTGTTAGAAGTGACGGGTGTTTCATTGATGGAATGGCGAAAAGTGCAGATCCTGATCAGACTGTGCAGATACACAGGCTGATCTGGATCTTCACTGGTCGCAAAACCCATTATGGCATTTGTGGCCAGTCTAGCCTGATCTGCTAGCCCTCTGGTTTGGTAATGATCTCTGCTGCTTGTTAGAAACATATGTGTTTCAAAGACTTAACAGCGAACAGTATAGAGCCATGATCAGACTGCTGTTCTATCTACACCAATTGCAAAAGTCATAAGCCCTGTTTCTCCAGTCACAGCCACATATTGAGAATATGTGGCTAACAAGTTTAGCAGGCAAGGTGAGGAATATATGTTGTAGAGTGGTAGAGTGACGATATTGTATTACAGGACAAGAGCATGATTGACCCGTTCCCCGTCCCACTGGTGATCGTCGGCAGCAAGTACGATGTATTCCAGGACCAATTCGACTCGGAGAAGCGAAAGGTCATCTGTAAAACTCTCCGCTTCATCGCACATTCCAACGGAGCTTCATTACAGGTATCATCTTGTGAAGTATGTCAAGTGTTATATAGTTTTCGTAATTCCATCTGTCTGTCCGCCTGTCCGTTCGTCCATCCGTCCGATCACGTTAAATTTTTTGGGTACCCATTATCTCTGTAACAGTAAGTCGGATTAACCTCAAACTTCATCTACTTCCTTATGATCATCCATATTATCATTCCATACCACGCTCATGCAGCCTTTATGTCCAAGGTCAAGGTCAAATTACTTAGAACTTTGCATCTGTGTCAAGGTCATTACCAAGGTCAGGAATGATCGAGACAAATTGTCTCCCCTATTATCATATGAACCAAGTATACTTCAATTGTTATGACGTTATGGCCAATATAGCTTGATCTGACGAACGAAAAGTGGTAACAATGCAGTTGAAGTGTAAGGGATAGGCTAGAGTAGATAAGTACACGTAGTCACTTAATCACTTATAAGGTACACTATATTACATGGGGAACACACAGGAATACATGATACATTGATATGCGAACATCACTGTACGGTGCATGATACTATTCAATTACAAGGTTGTAAGCCAATCGACTGTTATACTTTCGCAACTTAAAAGCTATAGACGAATAAAGTCAGTATGTGGTTTCTCAATGGTCCCGTAGTGGACAATAGTATGAATGCACAAGTACTTTGATGATCGCTAATCAAAGTGAAATAACATACAAGTACAACATGGCAGAACGAACATTGGAGGACAAATGACAATCATCTGAGCTACCCCAGTGCTGGCGTATCTCAATAGATAGTGGTAACCTCTGAGTATTCAAGGTCCCAAGGTCTGCCTCACCCGCAGTATGAGGTCTAGTCACCAATATGGCTATTATCCAACTTCAAATGGATTAATCCATAAACAATATGTATCTTACTACAATCCCTTAGCCATGATATGCCATGATAGGAGTCTTACCATACACTATCAAAGTATACATATGTATTGCCTATGCAATATATTTCCAAAGTATGAATGTCAAAGTCAAAGCCGGATGTGGTTACATCACATGGTAGTCAATAATGATAATGTTCCGGAAGCTGGTACCGGAAGTAAAGTTCCAAAGGTAGTATTATTTCCAGAAATGGTGGACCAGATGTAAAGTTCCTATGGTATCACTCGACTGTAGCAACCCGGATGTGGTGGACCGGATGTAAAGTATCCATGGTGAATCAATTGGTTGTAATACCGGAAGTGGTAGACCGGATGTAAAGTTCCGATATAATACAAATGGCGATTATCACGTTGGCTAAGACGCCGGGAAAAGTTTCACATGAGCGACATTCAACTCGGTGGTAGTATAATAGATGATATATGTGTATGGTGTTTCACTTCACTAATCTATGGCTGTGACTGTCTGCTGAACGCGATGTAGCAATCACACACTGCTCTATACAGGCCTGTACCCGGAGCTGCTACACACACTGCGCCAGACAGACGTACGGACACTTTGACGACCTGGTACTCTGCACTGACTGGGGTCTGCCCTCAACGAGTGGACCAAAACGTCCAATGTGGCTCGCTGGAGCGATCTCAAGAGGCTACAAAATGAAATGAGCCTCCAATTACTGGACGAATACGCACAGACAGACAGACAGGATGCACAACGGACTAAAACGGGAATCAAACAACGGCAAATCACAGCTGAAATAAAATGTTGTAGGTACATACCAAAATCCTCCGTGTCACTGGTGAATACAGTACTATCCTTCTGCTACCAGAAAATATGTGTCCCAACAACACATTACGAGACATCGCTTATATACGCACCAGTGAAACCACGCACGGAATAATGAATATGCCTACCCCTCGTTCGACATCTCACATAAATATTACAAAACCATGGCTTTTGCCATTTCACCCGTGGGTTATATTTGGCATAAATATATGTTCCCACGCCATAAATTCAACCAAACTAGTGTACAGCCCTCGCGGAATAAATACCATCCAACATGGTATATCCCACACTACCATAAATCTGCACACATAGACCCAGATCTCGATTAATGCCCCCCGAAATGGACTCGACATGGTCCTCGACAATACGAGTGTCGCTATTTGGCCCCGCCAAACCCGTCCATCTCGATACTACGGGCTGTACACTCAGATGATAGTGTAGCACATACTAAACTCAAATATCGTGGTCATTTACGGAAATATCACGACACAAAGCATCACCAGTATGGGATCTGATATATCCGTGTTGGCCAGTACCAGGCTATGCTGAAACACTAACCCGTAGCATACATAACAGGGCAGACCATGGTATGGTCTGCGCTATATACTGGCTTCACCTACAGAAGGTCCCTTATCTGATGAACAACTGACACGCGGACAAACTCGGCCGGCACGGATGGTGGACGTCCGTAATACTAAAAGGGGTCTTTTCCCTAGCGAAACCAGCACACGCAGTCAACGAGTTCTCTACCACACACATGCATAGTCTGTGGAAAATATGGCGTGACATCAGTAAAACATTGCTCATAAAATGGACGTGTATTTAAATCTGCAAAAAGGACACCCATAAACGTATTTCCACCAATACAACATAAGCCCCCTTATTACACGCACATTGTACATGGCAAATGTACATGCTAAATCACAGGTATGTAAAAATCACAGGTGTGTGAAATCACAGGTATGTGGAATCACAGGTATGTGAAATCAATAGTATGCACAACAATACAACACAGTACCACACATCACAAACATACAATTATACGGAAATCCGGAATGTACAAGAATGCACGTGTCACGTGACAATCTGTAAGATTTGCATTAAAGTTTTCAGGTACCCATTATCTCTGCAACTGTAAGAAGTTTGACTTTAAACTTCATATACAGTGGAAGATCGATCTCTCGAACTGGCAATGGACTCAAATAAAAGTTTGAGTCAGGCGTAGTTCGAGGGAAAGAAAATAAATACTAGTCAGTGATTTCATTCCATTTAGGAATGACACCTTTGACTGATGTTTGTATGGCTTTCTGGAAGAAATATCAAATATACAAATATAAAGAATTAATTATTTATTTCAATATGTACATGTATGCATACGTAAATAAATAAACTGTTAATTAAACTGAATATTACACACTTCACAACCATGGACCATTTCTATTGCGAGTGAATGTTTTTTTTATCATGGATCATTTGCATACACAAGCAGTAAAGTGTTTGCAAAAGATTGGCGTATAATAACATTCAACAAACAAAAGTAGACAGGTGTGAAACATCATATCCCAAGAATGTGTCTATAAATAGCACACTGGTTTATTAAAAATACAAAATGTACAATTCATTATCGTGGTCATCTTGACGTGGAATTAACGCTGTTTAATTTTTAAATTCATGATTTAATGTCACCACCTGTGAAGCGAAACAAATCAAACAGACCGCCAATCGTGATATTCACACCTCGTTAGGCAAACAGATCAGCTGGTGACAGACTTACCTGTACGAGCTATCAATAGCACTTTACGTTGATTGACTGACCAAGGGACCGTGATTTCGGTTCGAGAGTTCGACTTTGTCGTAGTTCAAATTTTAGGTAGAAAAATACATAATTTATATAGGGAAATTAATTTGTCAGGACCACAGGACGAGTTCGAATTTTCCGGAGTGTTCGACAGAGACTGGTTCGAGAGATCGATCTTCTACTGTACTTTCTTATCATCATCAGATCATCCATATTTTCATTCCATGCCACACCTATGCGGCCTTCATGTCCAAGGTCAAGGGCAAATTACATGTACAGTCGAGCACCAGTATCTCAAAGTCATAGTCCTATCTCGTCCATATAGTCGAGATAGGACTCGGTTCGAGATAGCGATAAAGTGACATGGTCCAATATTTTCGCAAAAAATATGAAGTTGTGTTACCAATTACATCACAAACAAACTATCCCCAATTAACTAATGACCAAAGGTAGTAAGCTAATCAACATTACAAGGTGGTGTCACAACTCTCGGTGAATTGCTTAAACGACAAGCGTGATATGCTTAATGAATCGTGTCAAACACTCAAATATATCCAGGTGGACCAATTAAGGTAACAACCTGAGATACGTGTGAATTTATTTCATTTTGTTAGCCAGGTTTTTTGAAAAATAATCCAGGCTATTGGATTGGCGAAAGCCGGGCGGGCGGGCGGGCGGGCGGTCGGTCAGGCGGCGGGCGGCGTCCACAATCAATGTTAAGTTTTCATGTTTGAGTCCATTTCTTTGTTACTGTACCACCTAGGACCACCAAACTTTCACAGCTTCATAATCAAGGGGTGCCCACCACATATCACTATCCAACATGTTACCTTTTTTTGAACTTGACCCATTTTTTCCACGCAGTCGACTTAGCCATTTTCAATGTTAGGTTTTCCCGTTTACAATGTTAAGTTTTCGTGTTTACGTCCATTTCTTTGGTACTGTACCACCTAGGACCACCAAACTTTCACAGCTTCATAACCAAGGGGTGCCTACCACATACAACTATCCAACATGTGACCATTTTTTTTACCTTCACCTATTATTTCTACGTAATTGACTTAGCCATTTTCAACGTTAACTTTTTAACGTACTTCTGGTTAAAGTTTTTTGGTTAAAACTTTTTCGTTATACTATATCTCTGCAACTGCTTCGCCCATTACCTTGAAACTTCACATGGGTGTTTATCATCATCCATATTTTCATTCTACCCCCCAACAGTGCGGCCCCTGTGCCCAATGTCAAGGTCAAATTACTATGAATTTTTTTGTTAAAGTTTTTTTGTGTACTATATCTCTGCAACTGCTTCACCCATTACCTTGATACTTCACATAGGTGTTTATCATCATTGTCACGCCCGCTTGCGGAAAGCGTGATATCGTCGGCATTTTGGCATACGTCCATCTGTACGTCCGTACGTCCGTGTGTCCGGTTAAAGTTTTTTGGTTAAAGTTTTTCCATCTACTATATCTATTTTTTTAGTGTCCATGCCTCGCCCCAAGGCACGACATGCAGGCCACGGCCATCTAGTCTACAAAAAGTGGGTATAATTATGTTATCCAAGTGTCTATGCTTGGAAAAAACCTGGCCTTCGTGGCTTTGCCTCGTTTCTTGTTTGATATGTTTTGAAAATTAGTGTCAACCAAATCGATCTTGGCAGCCAGGCGCTTAGGTGATTTATCCAAGCGTTTATGTGATCGAGATAGCAAAGAGATTGTTAACATATTTTTATACAGAGGGGACAAAATGAATAGTCGAGATAGAGAACATATACGAGATACGGTATGGTCGAAATAGCGGAGGAAATTTGTATTAAACAAATAAGGATATAATGCGGGACTTTAGTGAATCGTCGAGATACTGATATTCGAGATACTTGTGCTAGACTGTACTTAGAAATTTATGTCCGTAAGATTTGCATTAAAGTTTTCGGGTACCCATTATCTCTGCAATGTTAAGTCGGATTGACTTCAAACTTCATATACTTCCTTATCATCATCGATATTTTCATTCCATACCACACCCATGCGACCTTCATGTCCAAGGTCAAGGTCAAATTACTTTGCGTTAAAGTTTTTTCAATATTTGCGTAAAAGATTTTATTTGTCGGTCCAGGTGGTGGCCGGGGATATACGTGAGCCCCTTCTCACTTACTCTAGTTAAACTAGAACATGTGCTAAAATCTTGTGCTCCAAATGAGGAAGTTTATTTAGTCAGGCTAAGCTGTGTCAATCAAACTACCTGATTTCGAGAATCAATTTTATTAAACTCATACTCGGATTGTTTTATATACACAGTACAGGCCCTAGTATATCGAAACTATACAAAATTGCAGTCTCAAGTTTGTATGTTTCTGCTGTCAAATTTTCGTGACGGAAATTACCTTCCAAACTTTGTGTTTCGATTAGATTATGTGTTTCGATTAGTGTATGGCAAGCCAAGTGCACAATAATTCCTCAAACCCGGGTTGAGCTCCTCAAGTTTGAGCTATCGCTGTGCACAATAATTTCTCAAACCCGAGCAAGGAGGAATTATTCTGTAATCTGTGAGTAACTACCAATAGAGATCACGATGGTACGTTTTTTCACAAAGCAGGGTTTGGACCTCTAACCTAATAGGCCGTCAGCCAGAAATGGAACCCTGTGGGATTTTTGCAGACATATTTCTTCTGAAACTACATTCAATTATGAGTTCTATGCCGTATGTCTGCGCTCTGTAACCCGCTGCATGAATGTTTGGCACCATTTTGAAGTATACCGCCCTCGGACTTTTCGCAATTGTGAAAAATCATTTTTCATTGAAAATCAACTGTTTTTTATCATTATAAATAACTGATATGGCAGTTTTGTATGTTTTCTGATGTGTTCATAACTATACAATGGAATAATGTTCAATTAAATAATATCTGCTACTTCAGATGAAGAATTTTTGAACGTTTTGTTACCCCTCCCACTGAATTTCAATGACAAAACACCTACCTTAAGAACTCCATAAAAGTATGGTACTTTTGTATTTTCTTCATGTCAATGGTACCTAGTAGTGTTCATTAGACACGTTAATTGCATGTATGCCGATTATCTGATGTCTGCACTCTATGATACAATGTTAAAAACAAAGTATTTTTCACCATTCCCCACCCACACATTTTACAATGGGAATTTTACATGTAATGAATTTCATTTATGTTATGCACTAGCTGTCACTTACATATAAATTGTTAAATGCATATGCAACTACTTAGGCACTACTGATAGCTATCCGTGCACACTTCAGATACAGTGTGTCCGAGTGTTCGTCCATCTGTCCGTCTGTCCGTCTGCTTCGCATTTTCTTAGTGATGGTAACAACTACGCTATATGTCTCATCATGCTCATTATGCAAATCTCTCTCGGTGTCGTGGGTGGCAGGTGGGAGCATGCGATGGGTAATTTATCGATCGGGGTTCGTCCTTGCCGGAATCCCGACTGGAAACCTGGTTTGGCCCTCACATACGTCTGTGGCATTTTGTATGTGACAGTTGAATCTGGTTATACCCCTTATGTGAGTATTACGATATTCGTAATCCTATTTTAGAGGAAGGGACCAAGTGACTTTGGTGTGGTATGGACCTGGCACCAGGTTATTGTCTGTTCCACGAAATGCTGCCCAAGATTTATTGCTATAAAAACACTCCAAACTGCTTATTTTTTATATAAAACAATGTAAAACTATTTTTTAGAAATGAGCCTACTTTTTATTTCAAGAAAATCCGTCTAATAACAAAGTTATTTGAATAAACAGTCATGGATGGGCTTTTGCCTTATAAATTAATTTCACCGAATTTTAGTTGTTGACAATAAAACAAGAAACTGTTATGCAATAATCACTTCCGGTCAACAACAACAACAACTATATTTGCAAACTGAACACAAATTCTTAATAAATTTGTTTATTAACATCATTTTCTGGCATATAATTTAAACAATTTGCATTAAAATATATCAATTAATCGTTTAATCTTCATATATTTACCGAATATCATTCATCCATAAGGTTCCAAGTCGATCTGATACTATTGCTAATACGTCCTAATGTATTGTAAATTGTGAATGCTAACGAACTTGATTCGATTAAACTTGATTCGATTAAACTCGTGACCTTCACCAACCAATCAGCATTTAGTAAACCAAGTTGTCCGCCGGAAATTCGTCGGCAAAGAAACTGGCTCACAGGAAGTGACTATATACTTCCGCCGGAAATGACGTATATATGGTGTTCCCAAGTCATACCATTAGAGAATGTAGATTTACACCGGTGTCGATGTGCGAGGATATGTGCAATTAATTTTGCGTGGTAGGAACAGCGTGCCAACCTCAGCTTGGCGTTGTCAATAGATACGAAAGCTGTAGCAGATGATGATGACATCATGTTGTATTTTGACCAAATTCTCGGCATTTTCTTCTGTAATTCTTTTACGAACACCGAGAAATGGAGGCTCGATTCCTTTATTTTTCAACCTGGCAATATTTGCTCTCATAAATACAAGGTTAGTGTTGTTTTTAATGATGAAATCCAGCAAGCAGTTCGATGCTAGAAAAATGTTGAAAATCTGATCGCACGTGACATTTTAACATTGCAACCCTGCATTCAATTCTTGATGTATGGCTATTACTTCATTATAGGACCGAATTTAGAAAAATAAAAAGATGGCTCATTGCTAAATTTTGCTGAAAAATGATTTTATGCCAAAAAATAAGAGTTTTAGGGTGTTTAAATAGGTGTAAAAGTTGGGCAGGTTAACGTGAAACAGACAGTAGGTTATTCTAATTTCAGGGCTGAATATATTTGTTCTCGATGTAAATATTCCGTTCTGATTTTGGGATTTTCCCCCCAATGGCGCAGGTTAAAATGGGATCGAACCCGTTTGCCCAGCCTTACATGACCTTAGCTGTTGATAGGCCGTTAAACACTAATAAACAAACAAACTGTCTCGGTGTCTATTAATTGTATCAATAGTAATTGTACATACTAGTGTTTGCAATATAATTATAGTGAATGCCCATATTCTGATTACATAATGTCTACAGCAGATGATGCAATGTTAAAACAAAGTAGTTTTAACTATATATTCCCCACCCACTGAATTTACAATGAGTATTTTACATGTAATAATTTTTCTTACTTTATATGCTGCCAGATACTTATGAAAGGTTCATATGAATGTGTAGCTACTAACACCTGTATATGTGGCTGTGACTGGAGAAATGGGGCTTATGGGTTTTGTGACCAGTGTAGATCCCGATCAGCCTGTGTATGCTCACAGTATGTTCAGGATCTGCACTGTTTGCCATTCCATCAGTGAAACACCCATCATGCTTCTAACAAGCATACTATATCATTATCAGGGTACAGGAGTGTGCTATTTGATTAGGAGCCACACTAAGGTTGCAAATCACGTGAGCCCCATATCTCATGTCACAGCATCATATTAGTTATCCACACACATTTCAGATACAGAATGAATGTCTGTTCGTCTGTCTATATGTCCAATTCCTATTTATGGAACCAAGACAATTACCATGTTTACTATGTTGTGTATTCCGACATGAACGTCTCATACATATATGTATCACTCTCAGCTGTTGACAGGCCTTTACACACCATTAAGTAAAATAAATAAATAAATATAATTATTACTGTCAATAGTATAGGTACTAATATGCAAATTGGATATAGAACATATTCTACCATGCTGAATGGATGATTTGTAGCACATATTACTCCATGTATGACACAGTAAATACTAAAATACAGAACATTAAGATAGCTGTAAATAATACGAGCAAGCTAAGCTGGAGTAAAACGGGACAAATATATTGTTATACACTTTCAAGATGACAGCCAGCAAGCAAATGAGTTTGTATGACATAAAAATAAAATTAGGTAGTAGAACCGATGAAAATGAGATATATTCCGGTTCCACATAATGTACACACTGTTTATCGTGCTTTCCAATAATATTCCCTCAACCCATTCCGAGTCATCAGCAGGAACAGGATTCAAATGTGTAGTTGGCACATGTACTTATAAAATCATGTATATAGTAAAAATAACTTGTATAACTACTGAAATACAGTATGTGTCATACGAGAACGTGTGTGTTCCAATGTGTATGACCGTCATCCATTACCAGTGTAAGTGCACACCAGTGCATGCATCATGGCCATTACCTAATACATGCAGGTATATTGTTCCATCAGTCTTATTTGAGAGGCACCAATGACGATATTGTATTTTGTAAGTGAGGCGTTAAAAGGTGTCTAAAGTGAGTAAATATTTAACCATGATTTCATAATAGTGACATTTGATAACCTGTAATGTTGATATAAAATTTCATAATTTTCATATAAACAAAGACATTGAAGGTGCATGATCTTTCTAAAAGCATGCATATGCTCTTCAAATATATCCACTATATTCATATAGCTGTTATGTACGCATACCTAAACTATTTTGTCCAATATTTCAACATTCGGTGTGTCAACAAACCAATATTAGTATGTAACTATGTAGTCTGAAAAAGCCATTCCGTGGTATTCAAACATCAATCTAGTCCATTTTAAGAAGTATGCACATCTACCCAGGCGCGGATACAGGGGGGGGTCCAGGGGGTCCGGACCCCCCCCCTGCTCCCGGCCAAAAAAAAAAAAGACGAAAATCAACAATACTCGAATAGTTGGATGACTTTTTTCGTGGCCTAGGCGATCTGGCATCTAAAAATGTCCTGGGGGAGGACCCCCAGACTCCCCTACTTTACGATTTCGCGCTCGTGGAGGTCGGCTATGCCGACTTGTAATTACAGACCCCCCCCCCCCCCCCACCCCCCCCCTGCATTATTTCTGTATCCGCGCCTGCTACCACGTGTATCCACACACACTCATAGGACCATCAATATACATTTAAATCCCCATGAATGATAACGTAATCTCCATAACATATTATGCAATGTATCAAACTGTTCATCTAAACAATATCACATACCCTCTATCGAGACACAGTAAATTTTTGATTTTACTATGCAATTGAACTATTGTCTACATGGCATTCTAACTATTTATGCAGGCGGTAAGGATCAGGTTGGTGGAAGGCGTTTTCTGCCGCATTGTACCACAGTTGTATGTTTTGCTGGCTCTTTGGGGTCGTCTGAATATATATTTCTCTATTTGACAACAGGTAATGTCATTCTAATGATCAAACAACTATAATCATGTACCGTGTGTACATTTATTTACTGAATGCAGAATTATATTTACATTTTACTTGTTTAGCACGTGCATACCACATGTAGTTTGTAGTTAATAGACACGTCTTTGCCTCCGTATACCCCTATGTTGCATTGAATCCGCATAACAATCCTTATGGTTGTCTTTCAAATTTATTACACCGCTGATGGACAATCATAATTATTACATTACTATAGCAACCAGAGACATGTATTCGAGTATATGTCATGGGCTAGCAGAGTTTGGTTTCATCGCAAGATGCGGGACCTACTCGGGTTAAGGGTATTATCAACTAATTTTTTTAATTTAAGCTGTATTAAAAGTGTACATGTAGATCCGTAAATATCACATCTCCTAATTGCAAAAGCGACCATCTTGATGGTCATCTTGAAACTGATCGACAGTCATGGTGACACTGTATATGGTTAGGTTTTTGGTGTATTTGTTTCAAAAATCTTTGATTAGAAGAATGAATACAGCACATGTAGTGGTTAATACATATCATTACCATATATTGTATATATTTTCCAATGCAACTCGCGACCAAGGGCCATTTTGAATATATATTATAGCATTGTATACCTGGATATGTATATGTTATCAAATGATTTGGTTTGTATACCTCAAACTGATATGCATACATGTAATAGGTGCATGAAATGCTGTTTATAACAACTCCATACAGTAAAGAATAGAACAAAACAGGAATATTTTGGCGGTTATTTTGACTGTTCTGACAATTGTGGAAGGCTATTGCATCACTATCTCCTGTATTTTCCATTTATTTGTGAAGGAAAGCAATGTATATGTGTTTCAACTTTATGAATGTCTGTATTTGTTCATAACAGCACACGACTCGCAGACAAATGTTGTAATACAGCCTATTTCGGCAGCCATTTTGAAATATATTGCCATTTACGGATGTAATTAAATGTAATATGTATTCTAAATCATTTTACATTCAAATTGTGACTTAATTATAGCAATTTACCCGGTTAAAATTGATCAGACTGAATGTTAACAGTCCTTAATAAAACATTCGCCGGCCATAATACTGTTCGCCGGCCATCTTGTAAAATGGCCACCATTTGTTCATCTAGCGGTTTTTTGAGCGCAGACAACCAGGATTGATATACAATAGGCTACTGAATTCGAAAATCATACTCACCAAAAATTACACATGGGGGGTGGGGGGGGGGGGGGGGTTGGGGGGTGGGGGGGGGGGGTTATTGCTGGCTCAAGGTACCGTATATACGTTTGAAGCTTAAACCCAGGTTTATGAGATCCGAAGTTTGTAAAGCAGCCGCTTTTTTCTTCTTTGTCGTCGTTGTTGTCCGAAATGTCAAAAAGTTTGTCATCATGGTATAACTTTAATATTACTTGACAGATTGCTTCAATATTTGGACACTTGATATATGTGAGCATTTGGAACACCCTCATGTCGCCATTAACATGACCTTGACCTTTTTTATCTTCACATTTTACTTAGCCGTTTTTTTGTGTCAAAAAGTTTGTACAAGTTTCTTCATCATCATATAACATTAATATTACTGGATGGATTGCTTCAATGTTTGGACGCTTGATACATGTAAGCATTTGGAACACACCCATCCCGCCATTAACTTGACCTTGACTTTTTTCACCTTCACATGGTTGTGGAAACACTTTTTTATGTCAACAAGTTTCTGCAACCTTGATCTTTTTCATGTTTTAATTAAGCATACACTATTCAGACTGTTTTTGTGATGCTTTTTAGCTCGACTATTCAAAGAATAGTGAGAGCTTATGTAGTCACCCCGGCATCGGCGTCGGCGTCACCATCACGCCTTGGTTAAGGTTTTTAGTCAAGCTTGTATATGGAATACTCCTGGCCCTACACCCACCGTACTTGGACAACTTCATCTCCTAGTGATGTACATCAATAACCTGTGACCTATATTTGACCTTGACCTACATTTTTAGTCAACCTTGGTTAAGGTTTTTAGTCAAGCTTGTAGATGGAATACTATTGTGCATACAGACACCATACTTGGACAACCTTTTCTCATAGTGATGTACATCAATAACCCCTGATCTATATTTGACCTTGACCTACATTTCCTCTTGAATTACTTAGTTAATTTCCCTGGGTAAGGTTTTTAGTCAAGCTTGTATATGGAATATTCCTGGCCCTACACCACCATACTTGGACAACTTCATCTCCTAGTGATGTACATCAACAACCTCTGACCTATATTTGACCTTCACCTACATTTAACCTTGAATTACTTAGTTAATTCCCCTTGGTTAAGGGTTTTAGTCAACCTTGGTTAAGGTTTTTAGTCAAGCTTGTACATGGAATACTATTGTGCATACAGACACCATACTTGGACAACCTTTTCTCATAGGGATGTACATCAATAACCCCTGATCTATATTTGACCTTGACCTACATTTCCTCTTGAATTACTGGATGGATTTAACCTTGAATTACATAGTTAATTCCCCTTGGTTAAGGTTTTTAGTCAACCTTGGTTAAAGGTTTTAGCTCGACTATTCGAAGAATAAGTAGAGCTTATGTTGTCACGCGTCGGCGTCGGCGTCGGCGTCACCGTCACGCCTTGGTTAAGGTTTTTAGTCAACCTTGTATATGGAATACTACTGGCCCTACACCCACCATACTTGCACAACTTCATCTCCTAGTGATGTACATCAATAACCCTTGATCTATATTTGACCTTGACCTACATTTCCTCTTGAATTACTTAGCTAATTCCCCTTGGTTAAGGTTTTTAGTCACCCTTGGTTAAGGTTTTTAGTCAAGCTTGTACATGGAATACTATTGTGCATACAGACACCATACTTGGACAAACTTTTCTCATAGGGATGTACAACAATAACCCCTGATCTATATTTGACCTTGACCTACATTTCCTCTTGAATTATTGGATGGATTTAACCTTGAATTACATAGTTAATTCCCCTTGGTTAAGGTTTTTAGTCAACCTTGGTTAAGGATTTTAGCTCGACTATTCGAAGAATAAGTTGAGCTTATGTTGTTACCCCGGCGTCATCGTCGGCGTCGGCGTCGGCGTCGGCGTCACCGTCACGCCTTGGTTAAGGTTTTTAGTCAACCTTGTATATGGAATACTACTGGCCCTACACCCACCATACTTGCACAACTTCATCTCCTAGTGATGTACATCAATAACCCTTGATCTATATTTGACCTTGAACTACATTTCCTCTTGAATTACTTAGTTAATTCCCCTTGGTTAAGGTTTTTAGTCAACCTTGGTTAAGGTTTTTAGTCAACCTTGTATATGGAATACTACTGGCCCTACACCCACCATACTTGCACAACTTCATCTCCTAGTGATGTACATCAATAACCCTTGATCTATATTTGACCTTGAACTACATTTCCTCTTGAATTACTTAGTTAATTCCCCTTGGTTAAGGTTTTTAGTCAACCTTGGTTAAGGTTTTTAGTCAAGCTTGTACATGGAATACTATTGTGCATACATACACCATACTTGGACAACCTTTTCTCATAGGGATGTACATCAATAACCCCTGATCTATATTTGACCTTGACATACATTTCCTCTTGAATTACTTACTTAATTCCCCTTGGTTAAGGTTTTTAGTCAACCTTGGTTAAGGTTTTTAGTCAAGCTTGTACATGGAATACTAGTGTGCATACAGACACCATACTTGGACAACCTTTTCTCATAGGGATGTACATCAATAACCCCTGATCTATATTTGACATTGACCTACATTTCCTCTTCAATTACTTACTTAATTCCCCTTGTTTAAGGTTTTTAGTCTAGCTTGTATATGGAATATTCCTGGCCCTACACCCACCATGCTTGGATAACTTCATCTCCTAGTGATGAACATCAACAACCACTGACCTATATTTGACCTTGACCTACATTTAACTTTGAATTACTTAGTTAATTCCCCTTGGTTAAGGTTTTTAGTCAAGCTTGTACATGGAATACTATTGTGCATACTAACACCATACTTGGACAACCTTTTCTCATAGCGATGTACATCAATAACCCCTGATCTATATTTGACCTTGACCTACATTTCCTCTTGAATTACTTACTTAATTCTCCTTGGTTAAGGTTTTTAGTCAAGCTTGTAGATGCAATACTCCTGGCCCTACACCAACCATACTTGGACAACTTCATCTCTTAGTGATGTACATCAATAATCCCTGACCTATATTTGACCTTGACCTACTTTTATCCTTGGATTACTTTCTTATTTCCCCTTGGTTAAGGTTTTTAGTCAAGCTTGTATATGGAATATTCCATGGCCGACAGCAACCATACTTGGAAAACTTCATCTCCTAGTGATGTACATCAATAACCCCTGACCTATATCTGACATTGACCTACATTTAACCTTGAATTACTTACTTATTTCCCTTCGTTAAGGTTTTTAGTCAACCTTGGTTAAGGTTTTTATGCAGGCCGCGGCCACATTGACCTACATTTAACCTTGAATTACTTACTTAATTTCCCTTGGTTAAGGTTTTTAGTCAACCTTGGTTAAGGTTTTTATGCAGGCCGCGGCCACCTTGTTTGTCAAGCTATGTGTACATCGACAACCCTCGTAGTCGAGCTATGCTGTTCTCCTACAGCTCTTGTTAGTCACGCTTGTACATGGAATACTAGTGTGCATACATACACCATACTTGAACAACCTTTACTCATAGGGATGTACATCAATAACCCGTGATCTATATTTGACATTGACCTACATTTCCTCTTCAATTACTTAGTTAATTCCCCTTGTTTAAGGTTTTTAATCTAGCTTGTATATGGAATATTCCTGGCCCTACACCCACCATACTTGGACAACTTCATCTCCTAGTGATGTACATCAACAACCACTGACCTATATTTGACCTTGACCTACATTTAACTTTGAATTACTTAGTTAATTCCCCTTGGTTAAGGTTTTTAGTCAAGCTTGTACATGGAATACTATTGTGCATACTAACACCATAATTGGACAACCTTTTCTCATAGCGATGTACATCAATAACCCCTGATCTATATTTGACCTTGACCTACATTTCCTCTTGAATTACTTACTTAATTCTCCTTGGTTAAGGTTTTTAGTCAAGCTTGTATATGCAATACTCCTGGCCCTACACCAACCATACTTGGACAACTTCATCTCCTAGTGATTTACATCAATAATCCCTGACCAATCCCTGACCTATATTTGACCTTGACCTACTTTTATATACCTTGGATTACTTTCTTATTTCCCCTTGGTTAAGGTTTTTAGTCAAGCTTGTATATGGAATATTCCTGGGCCTACAGCAACCATACTTGGAAAACTTCATCTCCTAGTGATATACATCAATAACTCCTGACCTATATCTGACATTGACCTACATTTAACCTTGAATTACTTACTTAATTTACCTTCGTTAAGGTTTTTAGTCAACCTTGATTAAGGTTTTTATGCAGGTCGTGGCCACATTGACCTACATTTAACCTTGAATTACTTACTTAATTTCCCTTGGTTAAGGTTTTTAGTCAACCTTGGTTAAGGTTTTTATGCAGGCCGCGGCCACCTTGTTTGTCAAGCTATGTGTACATCGACAACCCTCGTAGTCGAGCTATGCTGTTCTCCTACAGCTCTTGTTAAATACCTTATATTTCTGCAGTCCTAAGTCACATTGACTTGAAACTTCATTTGCTTATTAGTCATCATCCATATATTCATGCTGTATCCAATTCATGCGACCCCTGTGCCCAAGGTCAAGGTCAAATGACTTAGAAGTTTGCGTTACGAAATCTGCGTTAAAGTTTTTAAATACCTTATATCTCTGCAGTTCTAAGTCACATTGACTTGAAACTTAATATGCTTATTAGTCATCATCCATATATTCATTCTGTGTCCCACTCATGCAGCCTCTGTGCCCCTATGTCAAGGTCAAATGACTTAGAAGTTTGCGTTAATGTTTCTGTCAAAATTTGCGTTAAAGTTGCTGTCAAAATTTGCATAAAGTTTTCACATACCTACTATCTCTGTAACCGTAAGTCAGATTTGCTTGAAACTTTGTATGCTTATTGGGCATCAAACTTCAAATAAATACGCTTTGAGACCATCAAATGCCTCGGCGGGCTCGACATGCCATCTCGTTGGTCAAGCTTGTAGAAGGAATACCATTGTGCATACCGACACCATACTTGGACAACAGGGATGTACCTCAATATCCCCTGATCTATATTTGACCTTGACCTAGATTCCCTCTTGAATTACTTAGTTAATTCCCCTTGGTTAAGGTTTTAGTCAAAACCTTGTTAAGGTTTTTTAAGTCAAGCTTGAAGATGGAATATATTGTTTGCATCAGACACCATACTTGGATAACTTTTTCTCATAGGGATGTACATCAATAACCCCTGACCTATATTTTACCGTGACCTACATTTAACCTTGAATTACTTAGTTATTTCCCCTTGGTTAAGGTTTGTACTCAAACTTGGTTAAGGTTTATAGTCAAGCTTGTATATGGAATACTCCTTGGCCTACAGCAACCATACTTGGAAAACTTCATTTCCTAGTGATGTACATCAATAATCCCTGACCTATATTTGACCTTGACCTACTTTTACCCTTGGATTACTTAGTTATTTCCCCTTGGTTAAGGTTTTTAGTCAAGCTTGTATATGGAATACTCCTGGGCCTACAGCAACCATACTTGGAAAACTTCATCTCCTAGTGATGTACATCAATAATCCCTGACCTATATTTGACCTTGACCTACTTTTACCCTTGGATTACTTAGTTATTTCCCCTTGGTTAAGGTTTTTAGTCAAGCTTGTATATGGAATACTCCTGGTTAAGGTTTTTATGCGGGCCGCGGCCACCTTGTTTGTCAAGCTATGTGTACATCGACAACCCTCGTAGTTGAGCTATGCTGTTCTCATACAGCTCTTGTTTTAGCTCATGCCCGTGATCATATTACGGACAAATGCCTCAGCTGGCACGACACCGCTTCCGTGGCGAAATTCTTGTTCAATAGTCACCGATGAATACATACAATACAAATGTAGTAAATGCAAGGTGAAAGGGACACCTGATGGTGGGCACCAACATCTGACCATGACCAGATTGTCTCACATCCACTTGGTACTGTATGCGACTGGGGCAGTTTCAGTTTCAGGCCTTAACCCTTAGAAGGCGGGAAACGTAATCAGTCGTCTGCTGTTGTTTTACATTTTACCTTCTATCTCAATAAAAACATAGTTTGACATTAGAAATGATTCTAAAGCATTGTCAAAACATGTATTTAAAAAGAAAAATGGAAAATAAACAGCAGATAACAAAAATGAATTCAGCATTGTAAGAGTTAAATATTGCCACAAGTGAAAGGTGTGTTCAATCAGTACTCTCTAAGGCAATATTTATCAGCAAAAAACCCATATGGAAAAGCAGAGGCGAGATAAATAGCGAGTGTATGACAAAATCCCCCCCGGGATATAATCCCCCTCCCCCATGATTTTTGACACTGGAGGACAAAACCCCCCCCCCCCTCATGCAGCCTCTGTGCCCCTATGTCAAGGTCAAATGACTTAGAAGTTTGCGTTAATGTTTCTGTCAAAATTTGCGTTAAAGTTGCTGTCAAAATTTGCGTTAAAGTTTTCACATACCTACTATCTCTGTAACCGTAAGTCAGATTTGCTTGAAACTTTGTATGCTTATTGGGCATCAAACTTCAAATAAATACGCTTTGAGACCATCAAATGCCTCGGCGGGCTCGACATGCCATCTCGTTGGTCAAGCTTGTAGAAGGAATACCATTGTGCATACCGACACCATACTTGGACAACAGGGATGTACCTCAATATCCCCTGATCTATATTTGACCTTGACCTAGATTCCCTCTTGAATTACTTAGTTAATTCCCCTTGGTTAAGGTTTTTAGTCAACCTTGGTTAAGGTTTTTAGTCAAGCTTGAAGATGGAATACTATTGTGCATACAGACACCATACTTGGATAACTTTTTCTCATAGGGATGTACATCAATAACCCCTGACCTATATTTTACCGTGACCTACATTTAACCTTGAATTACTTAGTTATTTCCCCTTGGTTAAGGTTTGTACTCAAACTTGGTTAAGGTTTATAGTCAAGCTTGTATATGGAATACTCCTTGGCCTACAGCAACCATACTTGGAAAACTTCATTTCCTAGTGATGTACATCAATAATCCCTGACCTATATTTGACCTTGACCTACTTTTACCCTTGGATTACTTAGTTATTTCCCCTTGGTTAAGGTTTTTAGTCAAGCTTGTATATGGAATACTCCTGGGCCTACAGCAACCATACTTGGAAAACTTCATCTCCTAGTGATGTACATCAATAATCCCTGACCTATATTTGACCTTGACCTACTTTTACCCTTGGATTACTTAGTTATTTCCCCTTGGTTAAGGTTTTTAGTCAAGCTTGTATATGGAATACTCCTGGTTAAGGTTTTTATGCGGGCCGCGGCCACCTTGTTTGTCAAGCTATGTGTACATCGACAACCCTCGTAGTTGAGCTATGCTGTTCTCATACAGCTCTTGTTTTAGCTCATGCCCGTGATCATATTACGGACAAATGCCTCAGCTGGCACGACACCGCTTCCGTGGCGAAATTCTTGTTCAATAGTCACCGATGAATACATACAATACAAATGTAGTAAATGCAAGGTGAAAGGGACACCTGATGGTGGGCACCAACATCTGACCATGACCAGATTGTCTCACATCCACTTGGTACTGTATGCGACTGGGGCAGTTTCAGTTTCAGGCCTTAACCCTTAGAAGGCGGGAAACGTAATCAGTCGTCTGCTGTTGTTTTACATTTTACCTTCTATCTCAATAAAAACATAGTTTGACATTAGAAATGATTCTAAAGCATTGTCAAAACATGTATTTAAAAAGAAAAATGGAAAATAAACAGCAGATAACAAAAATGAATTCAGCATTGTAAGAGTTAAATATTGCCACAAGTGAAAGGTGTGTTCAATCAGTACTCTCTAAGGCAAGATTTATCAGCAAAAAAACCCATATGGAAAAGCAGAGGCGAGATAAATAGCGAGTGTAATGACAAAAATCCCCCCCGGGATATAATCCCCCTCCCCCATGATTTTTGACACTGAGGACAAAAACCCCCCCCCCCCCCCCCGCTAAAATCACAGGCAGGACATAATCCCACCCCATCAAAATTCAAGGTAGGACAAAACAAATACCCCCCGTCCAGAATCAAGGTAAATCATATTCAGTACTTTTATTTGCACAATAAACATCAAAACATCAAGCACATTTAATGAAGTATTTTCAGTTGCACAATCAAACAAGCACATCTAATGAAGTATTTTCAGTTGCACAATACAAGTAAAACAAGAATATGTATGTATCGTTTGTACATTTATATACTGATATCGGTCCCAAACCATATTGTTTTTTAAATTTTGATGGGATTATGTCCTACCTGCATTTTAGACGGGGGGAATTTTGTCCTCCTGTGTCAAAAATCATGGGGGGGATTATGTCCGGGGGGGGGGGGGGGGGGGGGGGGGTTTTTTGTGGGGGGGGGGGGGGGGGGGGGGGGGGATTTTGTCCGTATCCCATAAATAGCATATACCCAGTGCTCCAGATAAGTTTTGTATCTAAGAGTATTATACCCCAGTTCAGATTTAAAATTCAATGCCTATTTTACTTTTACAAATGTATTATTGATTTGCTTCCTTATTAAGGAACAAATGATAACAAATAAAACAGATTTAAAAATTAACTTATTTGAGCTGCAAAACTGTTTGCTTTTTGCAGCTCAACTAAGTAAAGTTTGAACTTCATTACAGTATTTTCACCACTCAAATTAAAAATCAATGCGTTTTTTCACATTGCTGTGAGTACCGTATTTTGTATGCCCACTTTTGATATAATCAATGCTTATTCTTGCGTAAAATACCAAATATGCACCTTATCTGGAGCTTTTTATACCACTTACAAGACAATTGACCATTTAGCAGTAGGCTAGTAAATAACCACATATCATCTCCTGTTTGACCATGTATAAAAAACAACTTGTTTGACCATGTATAAAAAACAACTTGTTTGTTGTGGGCCTGTGGTTGATATTAAATAAACGAGTACCATTTTTATGGTCAACTTTTCTGTGTGAAACATATTGACCATTGGCGGGAACCAAAATATGTTGTCTTGTCTTCTGTCAATTTTGCATTCTTTCCCGATAAAAACATGGCTTGGAAATGATTCTAAAGTGTTTGTCAAAGCCTATTTTTGATGTGAAAAATGGAAAATAAAACATTAACAGCAGACGACAAACCCAATAGCATTGTAAGGGTTAAAATTATATTTTGAACTCACATATTCAAGCTCGAGTTGTCATTTTCACCCCTTCTGAGCCTATTGACTGAGAGTGTAGTCAAGGTCTACAGTCAGGTCTCCAGATCAGGTGCGTATTTGCTTAAATACCCAAAAATACCCAATGAAAATTGCCAAAAACCCAATTGAAATCAGAAGTAGTGAGTATCAAAAAGCGATGAAAAATTTGTGCTACTTTATCATGCTACAGAAAACAATAAACAGACCACAACTATAGCATGTTTTTTAGCTCACCTGAAATGGGCGTGGCCCGTGGGGTCAAATTGGGGTCAAATTTTATTTTTGACCGAATATGGTCATGTCATATATCAAATTGAAGGTATCAATGAGGCAATCACTCTGGTGCATTTTCTGTCGAAATCGGATTGTTATGTCATCCAAGATGGCCGCCGATAGGTTAAAAGGTCGTTCTTTTATTAAAGATTTCAAAATTCTTCTTCACATGAACCGCTTGGCCCATGGTAGCCAAACTTAAAAGTTATGGTCCATGTGTGAACGCCTTTTCAGATTTGTTTTTTTAAAAATGGTAAGGTCATCGCTAATCAAGATGGGCCGGCCTTGCCGTCTAAAAATAGCATAAATTCATTAATTAAAAAATCTTCTTCTCATGAACCGCTAGCCGGATTTCGACGAAACTTGGTAGGAATGATCGATGTACAATGCTCTTTCAAAGTTGTTAAAATGGTGACCCCGGGGTCAAAAATGGGCGTGGCCCATGGGGTCAAATTTTATTTTTGACCGAATATGGTCATGTTATATATCAAATCGAAGGTATCAATGAGGCGATCACTCTGGTACATTTTTTGTCCAAATCAGATTGTTGTGTCATCCAAGATGGCCGCCAAAATGTCAAAAGGTCGTTCTTTTATTAGAGATTTCAAAATTCTTCTTCACATGAACCGCTTGGCCCATGGTAGCAAAACTTAAAAGTTATGGTCCATGGGTGAAGCCTTTTCAGATTTGTTAAAATGGAGGTCATCGCTAATCCAAGATGGCCGCCGTCTAAAAATAGCATAAATTCTTAAAAAATCTTCTTCTCATGAACCGCTAGCCGGATTTCGACGAAACTTGGTAGGAATGATCGATGTACATTGCTCTTTGAAAGTTGTTAAAATGGTTACCCCGGGGTCAAAAATGGGCGTGGCCCGTGGGGTCAAATTGGGGTCAAATTTTATTTTTGACTGAATATGGTCATGTCATATATCAAATTGAAGGTATCAATAAGGCGATCACTCTGGTGCAATATTTGTCGGAATCGGATGATTATGTCATCCATGATGGCCACCAAAAGGTCCATTTATTCAAAAATTTTAACGTCTTTTTCTCAGGAACCACATGGCCGATGCTGGGTGAAGCATTTTCAGATTTTGTAAAATGAGAGTCGTCGCTTAATCCAAGATGACCGCCATCTAAAAATAGCACAATTTTTTTAAAACACATGAACTCGATGTCACATTCTCCTCTGGTGTTCATGGGGTCAGGTGAGCGAATTAGGGCCATCATGGCCCTCTTGTTTAGCTTACCTGAGCGAAGCTCATGTGAGCTATTGTTACCGCAATGTGTCCGTCGTCCGTCGTCCGTGAACATTTTCAAACGTCTTCTCGGTAACCATTGGGCCTATAGTCACCAAACTTCATGGTCATGGTCCTTAGATAGGGGGATTACAAAATTGTTAAAATAACGTCATTACGTAATCCAAGATGGCCGCCGTCTAAAAATAGCACAAATTCTTCAAAAATCTTCTTCTCAAGAACCGCCAACCGGATTTCGACAAAACTTGGTAGGAATGATCGATGTACAAAGCTCTTTCAAAGTTGTTAAAATGGTGACCCCGGGGTCAAAAAATGGGCGTGGCCCGTGGGGTCAAATTGGTTTCAAATTTTATCTTTGACCGAATATGGTCATGTCATATATCAAATCAAAGGTATCAACGAGGCGATCACTCTGGTGCATTATTTGTCGAAATCGGATGGTTATGTCATCCAAGATGGCCGCCGAAAGGTCAAATGGTCGTTCTTTTATTAGAGATTTCAAAATTCTTCTTCACATGAACCACTTGGCCCATGGTAGCCAAACTTCACAGTTATGGTCCATGCGTGAAGCCTTTTCAGATTTGTTCAAACGGAGGTTGTCGCTAATCCAAGATGGCCGCCATCTAAAAATAGCAGAAATTCTTAAAAAATCTTCTTCTCATGAACCGCCAGCCGGATTTCGACGAAACTTGGTAGGAATGATTGATGTACAATGCTCTTTCAAAGTTGTTAAAATGGTGACCCCGGGGTCAAAAATGGGCGTGGCCTGTGGGGTCAAATTGGGGTCAAATTTTATTTTTGACCGAATATGGTCATGTCCATATCAAATCGAAGGTATCAAAGAGGCGATCGCTCTGGTACATTTTTTGTTAAAATTGGATGTTCTTGTCATCCAAGATGGCCGCCGAAAGGTCAAAAGGTCGTTCTTTTATTAGAGATTTCAAAATTCTTCATCACACGAACCGCTTGGCCCATGGTGGCCAAACTTCACAGTTATGGTCCATGGGTGAAGCCTTTTCAGATTTGATAAAACGGAGGTCGTCGCTAATCCAAGATGGCCGCCGTCTAAAAATAGCACAAATTCTTACAAAATCTTCTCGTGAACCGCCAGCCGGATTTCGACGAAACTTGGTAGGAATGATCGACGTAGAATGCTATTTCAAAGGTGTTAAAATGGTGACCCCGGGGTCAAAAATGGGCGTGGCTCGTGGGGTCAAATTTTATTTTTTACCAAATCTGCTCATGTCATATATCAAATTGAAGGTATCAATGAGGCGATTGCTCTGGTGCAATATTTGTGAGAATCGGATGATTATGTCATCCATGATGACCGCCAAAAGGTCCGTTTATTCAAGATTTTGAGTGTCTTTTTCTCAGGAACCACATGGCCGATGCTGGGCAAACTTCATAGTAAGTTAAGATCCTTGGGTGAAGCATTTTCAGATTTGGTAAAATGAGAGTCATCGCTTAATCCAAGATAACCGCCATCTAACAATAGCAGAATTCTTTTAAAACACATATGAACTCAATGTCATATTCTCCTCTGGTGTTCATGGAGTCAGGTGAGCGAATTGGGGCCATCATGGCCCTCTTGTTATACCCCCCTCCCCCCCCCCCCCCGCAACAAAGTTGGGGTATACTGGGGTCAGCTTGTCCGTCCGTCTGTCCGTCCGTCCGTGTCCGTCCGTCCGTCCGTCCGTCCGTCCGGGCAGACATTAGGGTACTTATGTGGCTAGCCCCACAGGGTTATGGACTTGGTAAAGGATAGGGTTGGTTACAATTAGCCACCTAAAAAATCGTTTTATGTGGCTAAAAATCGTTTTATGTGGCTAATATTTAACATGTGATAAGCCACATAGTTACCTGAAAGTAAACATATCCGTCCGTCTGTCCGGTTATGGACTTGTTAAAGGATAGGGTTGGTTACAATTAACCACCTAAAAAATCGTTTTATGTGGCTAAAAATCGTTTTTTGTGGCTAATATTTAACATGTGATAAGCCACATAAGTACCCTAATGTAAGAACGTCCGTCCGTCCGTCCGTCCGTGTTTCCGTCCGTCACAAAACTTAACAATTGTAAATTTCCTTTTAACTTCTCTTTCCCTTTGCGGAAATCTTTCATATTTTACCCGCCCCTTCTCTGACACTCATACATCATTCTGCAACAAACCTACGACCCCGATTTATGCCAGGGGTCAAGGTCACGGACTTAGAAACTTAGAAAAAAACGAAAACTTAACAATTGTAAATTTCCTTTTAACTTCTCTTTCCCTTTGCGGAAATCTTTCATATTTTACCCACCCCTTCTCTGACACTCATACAACATTCTGCAACAAACCTACGACCCCCATTTATGCCAGTGGTCAAGGTCACGGACTTAGAAACTTAGAAAAAAACGAAAACTTAACAATTGTAAATTTCCTTTTAACTTCTCTTTCCCTTTGCGGAAATCTTTCATATTTTACCCGCCCCTTCTCTGACACTCATACATCATTCTGCAACAAACCTACGACCCACATTTATGCTGGGCTCAAGGTCACGGACTTATAAACTTAGAAAAAAACTAAATCTTAACAAATGTAAATTTCCTTATAACTTCTCTTTCCCTTTGCGGAATGCAGTGATATTTTACCCGGCCCTTCTCTGACACTCATACATCATTCTGCAACAAACCTACGACCCCCATTTATGCCAGGGGTCAAGGTCATGGACTTAGAATGTCTAGTTGGCTTTTTTCAACTGGAACCACCATCACACTCTCCATATGTGCTGACATAGTCTTTTATCTGAAAATGATAGTATGCGAGCTGGAATTCATTCTAGCTCAGGGCTGACGCGGGGGGGTATTCCGTAAGCCCCCGCTTACTGACAAATCTAGTTTATTTTTCCATGAAAATACATCTTGGAGACAATTCTAATGAAATGCCAAGAGATGTTTTCATTCAGAAGCAAACTATTCAATAATTGTGGTCTGCTGATGTGTAAACAGTAGTGTGATTTTATTTTACCCATTTAAAATTTTGAAATACCCAATCGTTTCAGAAATGATGGAGTGACAATACTGAATTACTAATTCCTCATCTGGAGCCCTGTACAGTATTTGACATTCATCACATTTTGAAATTCACATGTATGATCAGTGCTCCTACTGATTGTGACCGTTTTGCCTGCTGTAGTTTTTCAGCACAAAGATTGAACAGTTAGTGACACGGGTACGGAGCCTGATCACACACAATCTGTTTGGCACGACAGCCAGGTGAGTCGTTGGCAGGATTTCGTGAATATTTAATAGAATAGAATATTTTTTCAGGAATACCAATAGTACAAAGGTGTCCGCCATACATAAACATGGAATTAAATCCAAGACGATAATGCAACCATGTATAAGAATGCATGGACAAGATAAAATATCAAGTTGTGATAAAACAAAACTATCTAACCAACAAGGCTGTTGCAATAAAATTACAATTTTGTTTCCATCAATATCTTTAGGTTTGACTAGTTTCAGTAACAACTCAAATGCATTATTATACCACCGCAACGAGTTGTGGGGGTGTATACTGGAGTCAGGTTGTCCGTCCATCCGGATGGACGTCCGTCCGTCCGTCCGTCCGTCCGTCCGTCACTAAACATTACATCAGAGAAATATGTTGTAACTTCTATTTCCTTCATCTAAAATGCTTAATATTTCACACATGCATTCCTGTAAGGTTCTACTACCATGCTGTGCAAAATCCACGACCGTCCAACCCCCGCTGATCCCAAGGTCAAGGTCAAATATTTGGTCTCTTTACAAAACTTAACATCAGAGAAATAAGTTATAACTGCTATTTCCTTTTTTGAAAATTCTTAATATTTCACTTGTGCATTCCTCTAAGGTAGTACTATCATGCTGTGACAAACCTACGATCGTCCATCCCCTGCTGATCCCAAGGTCAAGGTGACATACTTAGTCTCTTTACAAAACTTAACATCAGAGAAATATGTTATAACTTTCTTTCATCGAAAATTCTTAATATTTCATGCATGCATTCCTCTAAGGCTCTACTATCATGCTGTGACAAATCCCTGCTGATCTCGAGGTCAAGGTCACATACTTAGTCTCTTTACAAAACTTCACATGACAAAAATTGGTTATAACTTCTATTTCCTTGCTCGGATCTGCTTCACATTTCACACACACATTGGTCCAATGGACCTCTACCATCGTGTGAAAAATTCACGTTCGTGCACAGAGTCAAGGTCACAAGCCCACACACTTGGATTTTTTTTTACATATTTAGGGGTACCTGGGGCCCACGCGTGGGGGGAGGGGGGGTATCCATAAGCCTCGCTTACTGACCAATCTAGTTCTTTATGGATTGTTTCAATATTTGGACACTTGATACATGTGAGCATATGGAACACACTCATACCGCCATTAACATGACCTTGACCTTTTTACTTTCACATTTTCGCGGAAACATTTAGTCATTTGTTTCCGTCAAAAGTTTGTGCAAGTTTCTTCATCATGATATATAACTTTTAATATTACTTGATGGATTGCTTCATTATTTTGACACTTGATACATGTGAGTATTTGGAACACACTTATGCCCCCATTAATATGACCGTGACCTTTTGGACCTTCACATGGTTGTGGAAACACTTAGCCATTCTCCTTACGTTAAAAAGTTTGTACCAGTTTCTTCATCATCATATACCTTTAATATTACATGTACTTGATACATGTGAGCATTTTGAACACACATATGCCCCCATTAACATGACCTTGACCTTTTTGATCTTCACATGGTTGTGGAAACACTTAGCCATTCGTTTTACGTTAAAAAGTTTGGACAATTTCTTCATCATCATATAACTTTAATATTGCATGATGGATTGCTTCAATATTTGGCTAGGAAACTCATAGCCTTGTTATCAGTTATCAAAGTACTGCGTATATGCTCAAATTACACGATAAATCCGACGGAAATGTGACAATAATGTTCAACCATGTCCAGCCGTGGGTAAATGTTTGCCGTGGCACTCGGGAACTGTTTGGACCTGCGGCCTATCTACGGCCATGGGGTTCAAACATATTGTTGTATCAGGCATTGAGCTGTTGGTACATCCGTGTGTCAGTCCGTCCGTCCGAAATATGCGTTAAAGTTTTTAAATACCTTATATCTCTGCAGTCCTAAGTCACATTAACTTGAAACTTCATATGCTTATTAGTCATCATCCATATATTCATGCTGTATCCCACTCATGCGGCCCCTGGGCTCAAGGTCAAATGACTTCGAAGTTTGCTTTAAATTTTTGTCAAAATTTGCGTTAAAAGTTTTCAGATACTTATTATTTCTGTAATCGTATGTCAGATTTGCTTAAAACTTTGCATTCTTATTGGGCATTATCCATATATTCATTCTGTGTCCCACTCATGCAGCCCCTGTGCTCCTAGGTCAAGGTCAAATGACTTAGAAGTTTGCGTTAAAGTTTCTGTCAAAATTTGGGTTAAAGTTTTCACATACATGTACTTACTATCTCTGTAACCGTAAGTCAGATTTGCTTGAAACTTTGTATGCTTACTGGGCATTATCTATATATTCATTCTCTGTCCCACTCATGCGGCCCCTGTGCTCCAAGGTCAAGGCCAAATGACTTTTGCGTTATTATAAAATCTGTGTTAAAGTTTTTACATACCTTATATCTCCACAACACTTACTCCGATTTACTTCCAACATCCAATACTTCTTATTCATCATCCATATTTTCATTCTATAGCCTGGCCATGCGGTCCACATGCCCAATGTCAAGGTCAAATGACTTTGAAATTTGTGTTAAAGTTTTTACATACCTTATATCTCCACAACACTTACTCCGATGGCCCACATGCCCAAGATCAAGGTCAAATGACTTTTAAAATTTGCGTTAAAGATTTTACATACCTTATATCTCCACAACCCTTAATTCAAACTTCAAATAAATACACTGACCATCATATGCCTCGGCGGGCTCGACATGCGGGCTGCGGCCATCTGGTACTTTAAAGTTTTTAGCTCACCTGAGCGAAGCTCATGTGAGCTATTGTTACCGCAATGTGTCCGTCGTCCGTCGTCCGTCGTCCGTCGTCGTCGTCGTCCGTGAACATTTTCAAACGTCTTCTCCTCGGTAACCATTGGGCCTATAGTCACTAAACTTCATGGTCATGGTCCTTAGGTAGGGGGATTACAAAATTGTTAAAATTACATCATTACGTAATCCAAGATGGCCGCCGTCTAAAAATAGCACAAATTCTTCAAAAATCTTCTTCTCAAGAACCGCCGACCGGATTTCGACAAAACTTGGTAGGACTGATCGATGTACAATGCTCTTTCAAAGTTGTTAAAATTGTGACCCTGGGGTCAAAAATGGGCGTGGCCCGTGGGGTCAAATTGGGGTCAAATTTTATTTTTGACCGAATATGTTCTTGTCATATATCAAATTGAAGGTGTCGACGAGGCGATCACTCTGGTGCATATTTTGTCGAAATTGGATGGTTAGGTCATCCAAGATGGCCGCCGAAAGGTCAAAAGGTCGTTCTTTTATTAGAGATTTCAAAATTCTTCTTCACATGAACCGCTTGGCCCATGGTAGCCAAACTTAAGAGTTATGGTCCATGGGTGAAGCCTTTTCAGATTTGTTAAAATGGAGGTCATCGCTAATCCAAGATGGCCGCCATCTAAAAATAGCATAAATTCTTAAAAAATCTTCTTCTCATGAACCGCTAGCCGGATTTCGACGAAACTTGGTAGGAATGATCGATGTACAATGCTCTTTCAAAATTGTTAAAATGGTGACCCCGGGGTCAAAAATGGGCGTGGCCCGTGGGGTCAAATTGGGGTCAAATTTTATTTTTGACCGAATATGGTCTTGTCATATATCGAATTGAAGGTATCAACGAGGCGATCACTCTGGTGCATTTCTAGTCGAAATCGGATGGTTAGGTCATCCAAGATGGCCACCGAAAGGTCAAAAGGTCGTTCTTTTATTAGAGATTTCAAAATTCTTCTTCACATGAACCGCTTGGCCCATGGTAGCCAAACGTAAGAGATATGGTCCATGGGTGAAGCCTTTTCAGATTTGTTAAAATGGAGGTCATCGCTAATCCAAGATGGCCGCCATCTAAAAATAGCATAAATTCTTAAAAAATCTTCTTCTCATGAACCGCTAGCTGGATTTCGACGAAACTTGGTAGGAATGATCGATGTACAATGCTCTTTCAACGTTGTTAAAATGGTTACCCCGGGGTCAAAAATGGGCGTGACCCGTGGTGTCAAATTTTATTTTTGACCGAATATGCTAATGTCATATCAAATTGAAGGTATAGATGAGGCGATTGCTCTGGTGCAATATTTGTCGGAATCGGATGATTATGTCATCCATGATGGCCGCCAAAAGGTCATTTATTCAAGATTTTGAACGCCTTTTTCTCAGAAACCACATGGCCGATGATGGCCAAATTTCATAGTAAGTTAAGATCCTTGGGTGAAGCATTTTCAGATTTGGTAAAATGAGAGTCATCGCTTAATCCAAGATGACTGCCATCTAACAATAGCACAATTTTTTTAAAACACATGAACTCAATGTCACTTTCTCCTCTGGTGTTCATGGAGTCAGGTGAGCGAATTAGGGCCATCATGGCCCTCTTGTTTATTTTCACAATCAAATTCTGATCCTTTCACTGACTTGTACATATATGGCAACAATATTTTAGACTTGGTGGTTTTGTCTCCCCCATTGTAGTAGAAAGTGAGACATAGTGGTCACAATTCTGGCATTGGCGGCGTCGTAGACCTCAACAATTTTGAACGTACATCAAAATCTCTGATCTTTACCAAACTTCCTTCATAGATCCATAGCTTCCTCACATTGGTGGCTAACCACCCTATGTCATTTGAATGACCTTTGACCCATTAGGCGAGACACTCCCACCTACCACACCCCACCCCACCCCTGTGTGCCCTATGCCGGTATGTCAGACCGTGAAAAGGGCCGAGTGTAAGTGCATGCGATATATGGGGATTCAGCCATAACGGTGTTATCCTATATCGTCGCTGTTCTTCAAAAACGTTGTAACTCATTTTCGGCGGCAAAATTATTTACGGTAAACATTTAGTCCAAATCAAAATATGTTATCTGTAAAAATACCAGACATTTTAACCAATCATGGTCATGTGACAAAATCCAATAAATCTACTCGTTCACATTTTTTATCTTCTAAGACCTCGTATAACTTCTTTGGTGCGCAGTATCGCAAAATTGCACAAAAATAACCAAAAACATTCAGAAACGGATACTGGTAAACAGGTACAAGTCATGAAATGAAAATGAAATGGTGAGAAAATCCGAAGTAACTCGTATCTCTAAGAACTGGAAAAAAATACTGGAAAAAATACTAGAAAAACTAGAAATGAAAGCTTGTAAGTCTTTGTTTTAGCATGACCATTTAACTGTAAGCACTAACATTGATATGGTTAAAAATGATATATAAATGTAGTAGTTATTTCAAAATATTATGTCAATATTCATTTTCAGTCGGAAGATATTTAGTTTTATTTGGTTCCTGAAAAGTAGATTTAACTTACGGTACTAGATTTTAGAAGAACAGCGATGATATGATGATGATATTAGAGGTTTGGTCAGGGCAAAGCAGATCAAGCAGGGAATGATAAATATCTGTTGCCGATTTCATCAACATTGCAAAGTATATTTATCTAGCAAAGTATACTTTGAGGGAGTAATCATTTATTTGTATGCATTATGGCAGCAAACCTCAACATACGCCTATATTTATCATGCTGGCCACATACCAGTTCAGAGCTCCAGATAAGCTTTGTATTAAAGAGTATTGTACCCTTAATTTCTAATTAAATGGATTATTGATTTTCTTCATTATTAAATAGGGAACAAATGATCAAAACATAACACAAATTTAACCATTCACTTATTTGAGTGTATTACTTATTCACTTATTTATACTGTAATAAAGTTGAAAATTAACTTAGTTGAGTTGCAAAAAGGAAACACTACTCAATTTGAAAATCAATGCCTATTTTCACAATGCTGTGAGATTTTGTACTCCCACTGTTGATAATCAATGCGTATGCAGCTAAAATAAGTGCGTAAAATACGCCAATACGCACCTTATCTGGAGCTCTGCAGTTGTGTCTGTACTGCTGGGTTGTGATTACAGTAAAACCCTGCAGACGGAGTACACCAAGCCACTGCTGATCCCGGCCGGAGCGGACGCCCTCCAGGAAATAGGTACATCACAATCACTGTCCAGCGGGCACGCTTCACCAACACCCCTGTAATGGGTCTGCTGGTTTGAAAATGACTGAGAATATATATGTCTATTTTATACCTACCGATGAAATACATAGATATATGATACATAGCTATAAATAAAAGTCATATGAGCCACGTCGTGGGAAAAGATACTTTATGGCAAATTTTGACTGTTTGACTTTTTATGATGCAGAGCTCATTTCTGAACATACTGATGTTTGTTTCATGTTATTCTGATGTACATACACCGAATGAGATTTGAACGTCACGTCGCTCATCATTGTGGCGCCGTCGCAACTTGTTTTCTGACGTCACATAATTACCTCTGAACAAAGTAGTAGTATATGGGAATCAAAATGATACAACCTGATACCGTCCCAATTGTGGATGCAAATTGCATGCACATCCCTTTTTGAGCCAACATACGCGTGGAAAAGCAGGTGAATTTTTATCTCCAAAATATGAGAAATATGACATACGAGAATGAGAATTTTGTTTTTCTGTCGTATGTATCCACAATTGGGACGAAAACATCCACTATTGGACCAAAACAGCGCCACTTGTACTACCAGTCCCAATTGTGTATATCGTGTCCCAATTGTGAATACTTGCGTCACAATAGTGGATGTTTTCGTCCCAATTGTGGATACATTGCAAAAATCGCCAAAAACATCCACAATTGGGACGAAAACATCCACAATTGTACCACCAAAATTGACCAAAAAAATCACCAAAATATGAGAAATACGACATACGGGAGGTCGAGACATCCACAATTGGGATGAAGACATCCACAATTGGGACGAGAGTATCCACAATTGGCACGATATCCATAATTGGACTGGTAGTACAAAAGACGACGTTTTCGTCCCAATAGTGGATGGGGTTCTAGATGTCCCAATTGTGGATACATTGCAAAAATATCCACAATTGTGACGAAAACATCCACAATTGAACCACCAAAATCGACCAAAAAATCGGCCAAAAGATCGACAAAATATGAGAAATACGACATACGAGAGGTCGAGACATACACAATTGGACGAAGAAATCCACAATTGGGAGGCTAGTATACACAACTGGGATACGATATCCACAATTGGGACTGGTAGTACAAAAGACGACGTTTTTGCCCAATAGTGGATGGGGGTTCTAGTCCATTCTGCATGGAGCCACAATTTGTCTGTCGTATGTATCCACAATTGGGACGAAAACATCCACAAGCGTACTACCACCTACCCACACCAAAAACCGCCATAATATGAGAAATATGGCATACGAGATTGGGAGAAATGATGCCACCAAAAAATCGGCCAAAAATCGCCAAAATATGAGAAATATGGCATACGAGAGTGGGAAAAATGATACCACCAAAATATCTGCCAAAAATAGCCAAAATATGAGAAATATGGCATACGAGAGTGGGGAAAAGGTCGAGAAATCCACAATTGGGACGCAAGTATCCATAATTTGGACATGACATCCACAATTGCACTGGTAGTACAAAAGACGACGTAGGAGAAATTCTTCTCCCACGAGGCAAACAGAAATGATACCACCCATTTGTGTATTTGGACACATTTGGAAAAAAGTGTAGGAGAAATTCGCCTCCCAAGAGGCAAACAGAAATGATACCACCCATTTGTGTATTTGGACACATTTGGAAAAAAGTGTAGGAGAAATTCCAGAAATGATACCACCCATTTGTGTATTTGGACACATTTGGGAAAAGTGTAGGAGAAATTCTTCTCCCAAGAGACAAACAGAAATGATACCACCCATTTGTGTATTTGGACACATTTGGAAAAAGACAACTCGAACAAAGAAAGAAAGACAACTCGAACAAAGAAGGAAGACAAGTCAAAAACAATAGAAAGACAACTCGAACAAAGAAGGAAAGACAACTAGAAAAACTCTGTTGGAAAACCTCTCTAGACTTGGGTCGAGAAATCCACAATTGGGACTCGAGTATACACAACTGGCACACGATATCCACAATTGGGACTGGTAGTACAAAAGACGACGTTTTGGTCTAATAGTGGATGGGGGTTCTAGTCCATTCTGCACGGAGCCACAATTTTTGGAGGATTCCCCCACCCAACCTCGCCACCTCGTCTCGTCTCGCCTCGCCACATCCACAATCGGACGCCCATTTGATGATATGGGACCCCATTGGAATAGACAACAACTAGAATGCGAGACATGCGGCAAGGGCTTCGACAAGCCCACAAATCTTCGAAGACACATGGGTCGCAAGAACCCGTGCAGACCTCCCACGAGAGAGTGTCCCGGATGTGGAGGGAAGTTCGCCACCTACAAGACTCTCTGGCAACATCGCTCGAACAGGTGTCCCGAGGGGCCAGAAGATAGAACCACGGAGGGTGGTAAGAAGAAGGCTGCGACCAGGAAGAGGATCCTGGTACTGGAGAGGAGGGTGGTAGAGTTGGAGGAGGAGGTAGCTAGACTGCGGGATGGAAAACCTCGCGAGGGAGCGAGACACGAGAACATCGACGGCGAGATCGATTGGACAGATCTCGATCTGTAGAGAGAGAGAGATTCTGCACATTTTTGCACTGGCCAGTTTGCCCCCATCTCGACCCCCAACGGCAAACAAAACACCAGAAAACCTCTCCCAAAGGATGTAGAAAAATGATACCACCCAATTGTCCACATTTGGACTTTTTGGAAAGTCGAAGAAAAAATTGTCTCCCAAGAGCAAAAACAAAATCTCGACCACACCAAAAAACAGAAAAACCTCTCTCCAAAGGAGGTAGAAATGATACCACCCAATTGTCCACATTCGGACTTTTGGGAAAGTCGAAGAAAAAATCTTCTCCCAAGAGCAAAACAAAATCTAGACCACATCGAAAAAACAGAAAACCTCTCCCAAAGGAGGTAGAACAATTGGAAACGGAAAGAAAGACAACTCGGAACGGGAAAGACAACTCAGAACAGGAAAGACAGACAACTCGGAACAACGAGCAGCGACAAAAATCGACAAAGAACTCTTCTTTTTTTTCTTCAAAATGGCTACTCCATGTACGGGTCGCTACTACCAACGGGTCGCTACTACCAGAGTGCTGGTGTACGGAGTCGCCATTTTTTCCCTTTGGCGTACCGGACTGTTTTGCGGAGTGCGCGAACTGGGCGTCGGAGTCTGTTTTGCTGTTCCGGAGTCTACGGGCCTCTAGAGCCACGAATGGGAACAGTAGTCTGCAGACCGTGTATGCCGCCACAGAGACCCCCAGCCACCACTTCGCATTCTCTACGGTTCTCCAGATGTCGTGCACCTCCATCTCGTCTTTCTTCGCACTCTGGTAGTAGTACCCGTTCTACATGGAGTAGCCATTTTGAAAAAAAAAAAATGTTCTTTGTCGATTTTTGTCGCTGCTCGTTGTTCCGAGTTGTCTGTCTTTCCTGTTCCGAGTTGATTTTCCCGTTCCGAGTTGTCCTTCTTTCCGTTTCCAATTGTTCTACCTCCTTTGGGAGAGGTTTTCTGTTGTTTCGATGAGGTCTAGATTTTGTTTTGCTCTTGGGAGAAGATTTTTTCTTCAACTTTCCCAAAAGTCTGAATGTGGACAATTGGGTGGTATCATTTTTCTACATCCTTTGGGAGAGGTTTTCTGGTGTTTTGTTTGCCGTTGGGGGTCGAGATGGGGGCAAACTGGCCAGTGCATAAATCGAGATCTGTCCAATCGATCGACGTCGACGTTCTCGTGTCTCGCTCCCTCGCGAGGTTTTCCATCCCGCAGTCTAGCTACCTCCTCCTCCAACTCTACCACCCTCCTCTCCAGTACCAGGATCCTCTTCCTGGTCGCAGCCTTCTTCTTGCCACCCTCCGTGGTTCTATCTTCTGGCCCCTCGGGACACCTGTTCGAGCGATGTTGCCAGAGAGTCTTGTAGGTGGCGAACTTCCCTCCACATCCGGGACACTCTCTCGTGGGAGGTCTGCACGGGTTCTTGCGACCCATGTGTCTTCGAAGATTTGTGGGCTTGTCGAAGCCCTTGCCGCATGTCTCGCATTCCTTGTATGGCATGGCTAGTTGTTGTCTATTCCAATGGGGTCCCATAGCTTCAAATGGGCATCCGATTGTGGATGTGGCGAGGCGAGACGAGACGAGGTGGCGAGGTTGGGTGGGGGAATCCTCCAAAAATTGTGGCTCCGTGCAGAATGGACTAGAACCCCCATCCACTATTAGACCAACACGTCGTCTGTTGTACTACCAGTCCCAATTGTGGATATCGTGTGCCAGTTGTGTATACTCGAGTCCCAATTGTGGATTTCTCGACCCAAGTCTAGAGAGGTTTTCCAACACAAGTTTTTCTAGTTGTCTTTCCTTCTTTGTTCGAGTTGTCTTTCTATTGTTTTCGACTTGTCTTCCTTCTTTGTTCGAGTTGTCTTTCTTTCTTTGTTCGAGTTGTCTTTTTCCAAATGTGTCCAAATACACAAATGGGTGGTATCATTTCTGTTTGCCTCTTGGGAGACAAATGTTTTCTACACCTTTCCCAAATGTGTCCAAATACACAAATGGGTGGTATCATTTCTGTTTGCCTCTTGAATTTCGCCTACGTCGTCTTTTGTACTACCAGTGCAATTGTGGATATCATGTCCAAATTATGGATACTCGCGTCCCAATTGTGGATTTCTCGACCTTTTCCCCACTCTTGTATGCCATATTTCTCATATTTTGGCGATTTTTGGCCGATATTTTGGTGGTATCATTTTTCCCACTCTCGTATGCCATATTTCTCATATTTTGGCCGATTTTTGGCCGATTTTTTGGTGGTATCATTTCTCCCAATCTCGTATGCAATATTTCTCATATTTTTGGCCGATATTTTGGTGGTATCATTTTTTCCCACTCTCGTATGCCATATTTCTCATATTTTGGCGATTTTTGGTGTGGGTAGGTGGTAGTACGCTTGTGGATGTTTTCGTCCCAATTGTGGATACATACGACAGAAAAATTGTGGCTCCATGCAGAATGGACTAGAACCCCCATCCACTATTGGGCAAAAACGTCGTCTTTTGTACTACCAGTCCCAATTGTGGATATCGTATCCCAGTTGTGTATACTAGCCTCCCAATTGTGGATTTCTTCGTCCAATTGTGTATGTCTCGACCTCTCGTATGTCGTATTTCTCATATTTTGTCGATCTTTTGGCCGATTTTTTGGTCGATTTTGGTGGTACAATTGTGGATGTTTTCGTCACAATTGTGGATATTTTTGCAATGTATCCACAATTGGGACATCTAGAACCCCATCCATTATTGGGACGAAAACGTCGTCTTTTGTACTACCAGTCCAATTGTGGATATCGTGCCAATTGTGGATACTCTCGTCCCAATTGTGGATGTCTTCGTCCCAATTGTGGATGTCTCGACCTCTCGTATGTCGTATTTCTCATATTTTGGTGATTTTTTTGGTCAATTTTGGTGGTACAATTGTGGATGTTTTCGTCCCAATTGTGGATGTTTTTGGCGATTTTTGCAATGTATCCACAATTGGGACGAAAACATCCACTATTGTGATGCAAGTATCCACAATTGGGACACGATATACACAATTGGGACTGGTAGTACAAGTGGCGCCGTTTTGGTCCAATAGTGGATGTTTTCGTCCCAATTGTGGATACATACGACAGAAAAACAAAATTCTCATTCTCGTATGTCATATTTCTCATATTTTGGAGATAAAATTCACCTGCTTTTCCACGCGTATGTTGGCTCAAAAAGGGATGTGCATGCAATTTGCATCCACAATTGGGACGGTATCAGGTGGTATCATTTTGACTCGCATATACTACTAAAGTAGTATAATACATGTAGCCTATAACATACATGCACCGCATGGAGGCGAACATGTGAAGCAATAGAGAACTGATAATATACATGTACATGTATGTGAAACATTTAGATGGAAGATATACCGTTACATGTCAGATGCACGCTGAAAATTACGGAAATATTTTCCCCCTAAATGGTCAAATGTTGGAACTTTCAGTACATATGCGGATTTAAATTAATCAGCTCCTTTCATCTATTTATCAGAATTTAACGTTTCATAGTTCGTAAAATGATATCACTGCATTTATTCATATATTATTTAAAATGGATTGTATAGATGATGGATTGGCCCATAGAGATTAGTGTATTACAATACATGTATACCTCTAACATTAGACGTTGGCAGGTATTCTCGTGGTCGTAGGGTAGAACGGTTTTACGTGATATCGGGACAAAAAGAACCATTCGCAGAAAATATAGCATACTTATATCGTTCGCCATTACCAGCTGTCGACAACGACGTCAGCCATGTTAAAAGCATAAATGGGAGCGAAGTTTCCGACGTCATTTAATCGATAACGTCATTTTTAGCTCGACTATTCAAAGAACAGTTAGAGCTTATGTAGTCGGCATCGTCGTCACCGTCACGCCTTGGTTAAGATTTTTAGTCAAGCTTGTATATGGAATACTGTATATGGAATATGACTATTCAAAGAACAGTTAGAGCTTATGTAGTCGGCATCGTCGTCACCGTCACGCCTTGGTTAAGATTTTTAGTCAAGCTTGTATATGGAATACTGTATATGGAATATGACCTTGACCTACATTTCCTCTTGAATTACTTAGTTAATTACCCTTGGTTAAGATTTTTAGTCAAGCTTGTATATGCAATACTCCTGGCCCTACACCCACCATCCTTGGACAACTTCATCTCCTAGTGATGTACACCAATAACCCCTGATCTATATTTGACCTTGACCTACATTTCCTCTTGAATTACTTACTTAATTGCCCTTGGTTAAGGTTTTTAGTCAAGCTTGTAGATGGAATACTCCTGGCCCTACACCAACCATACTTGGACAACTTCATCTCCTAGTGATGTACATCAACAACCCCTGAACTATATTTGACCTTGACCTACATTCAACCTTGAATTACTTAGTTAATTCCCCTTGGTTAAGGTTTTTAATCAACCTTGGTTAAGGTTTTTAGTCAAGCTTGTACATGGAATACTATTGTGCATACAGACACTATACTTGGACAACCTTTTCTCATAGGGATGTACATCAATAACCACTGATCTATATTTGACCTTGACCTACATTTAACCTTGAAATACTTACTTAATTCCCATTGGTTAAGATTTTTAGTCAACCTTGGTTAAGGTTTTTAGTCAAGATTGTAGATGGAATACTATTGTGCATACAGACACCATACTTGGATACCTTTTTCTCATAGGGATGTACATCAATAATCCCTGACCTATATTTTACCTTGACCTACCTTTAACCTTGAATTACTTAGTTATTTCCCCTTGATTAAGGTTTATAATCAAGCTTGTATATGGAATACTCCTGGGCCTACAGCAACCATACTTGGACAACTTCATCTCCTTGTGATGTACATCAATAATACCTGACCTATATTTGACCTTGACCTACTTTTACCCTTGGATTACTTACTTATTTCCCCTTGGTTAAGGTTTTTAGTTAAGCTTGTATATGGAATACTCCTGGGCCTACAGCATCCATACTTGGAAAACTTCATCTCTTAGTGATGTACATAAATAATCCCTGACCTATATCTGACATTGACCTACATTTAACCTTGAATTACTTAGTTAATTATACCCCCACAAACAAAGTTTGAGGGGGTATATAGGAGTCAGCTTGTCGGTCGGTCTGTCTGTCGGTTGGTCGGTCTGTCGGTCTGTTGCAAATTCCCTTCCGCTCTATATCTTCTACACCCATGCATGTATTATCAAATGGCTTGGCACAAATGTTTCTCATGATGAGAAGGTGTGTCGTGATCAATAACCACGCACCTACGTCCAAGGTCAAGGTCACAGTTGAAGGTCAAAGCAAACCTATCGAAATTCCCTTCCGCTCTATATCTTCTACACCGATGCATGGATTATCAAATGGCTTGGCACAAATTTTTCTCATGATGACAAGGTGTGTCACGATCAATAACCACGCACCTACGTCCAAGGACAAGGTCACAGTTGAAGGTCAAAGGTCAAACCTATTGAAATTCCCTTCCGCTCTATATCTTCTACACCGATGCATGGATTATCAAATGGCTTGGCACAAATGTTTCTCATGATGAGGTGTGTCGCGATCAATAACCACGCACCTACGTCCAAGGTCAAGGTCACAGTTGAAGGTCAAAGGTCAAACCTATTGAAATTCCCTTCCGCTCTATATCTTCTACACCGATGCATGGATTATCAAATGCCTTGGCACAAATGTTTCTCAGGATGAGAAGGTGTGTCGCGATCAATAACCACGCACCTACGTCCAAGGTCAAGGTCACAGTTGAAGGTCAAAGGTCAAACCTATTGCAGGCGGCAGACAGATAAACTGCATAGTTTGTGTACACAACTCCTCTGAAACCGTTCAGTGGATTGATCTGAAACTATACACACCTTTTATGAACGACGCGGCTCATATGAAATACACAAGTTCTGGTGAAATATCAGTACTTACATTATCTATAACGGCACTCGATGAACATTTGTATCACATTCGTTCACAAAGATGTGAATATCCTCTATATACAGTGAAATCGCAATGGCTCGATATGCGATGGCTCGTAATGTCGGACTCGCTCGAAATAGCATCGCGGTCCCGATAATTTTCCCTATATGTTTAATGTAATTTACATGCGATGGCTGAAAATGCAACTCCTCGAAAAATGCGATCCCTCGAAACACTTTTCAAGTCCCGCGGACTCATTTCTCGCTATTTTGCTATACGATGACTCGAAAGTCATGTCGAAGTTTGTGTTTGGCTAATTTTCACACCTCCACGTCCGACTGATTATGATCAAAGGCCGAGCCGCGGTCTACCTGCTTATGAAATGTGGTTTCTTTTCAAGTCCAGTGAATTGACTAAAATTGTGGCTATACGGGAGTTACAACGAAAAACGCCCATTAACAATACCGCACTTCCTGGTTAGGCAGAGATGACTGGTCGTGATAAAAAGGATTTGCTCTACTGAATTTCCGATCAATGTAGCTTTAAATCGGCCTGCACATTTAGTTCAGGACCTGAAATGTTCGTCCTCGACATCTATTCATGATGAATAACATAGTGAAATGGTAAACCCATATCAAGTTGCAGGAGTCTGCAAGTTGATCAGCGTTAACACTGATTCCCGATTTTTTTATGGGCGCCATATAACAACATCGTTTGAGCTGGGCCCATACTACTGTTTCGAGTGACGTCACAACCAACTGTGACATTAATTATATGCGCCACTATTTATCGTAAATACTGGAGCTTTTCTCCTTTGATAATAATTGAAATAAAGACAGTTTTGTAAGTACATTTAAATACAGTTTATTTAATTTCACACTCTTATCTGCAAATAAATACTATTATTATCTAAAACATGGATACACTCTGCTTTGGAGTTGGGCTGAAAATTTTGACCTACCCCTACCCAGAGTAGAACTTTACGAAACATATCTATTCTTATAGGAAATTCATCGTAGAATTCGAATCTGCATGTTAAAATTGCGAAAACCGTGGCCGAATATCGATTTTTTGCTGATCTCCATCGTAACCGTTAGATTAACAAGAAAGTACAAATAGTTATAATGTTGAACATAATGTAACTTTCCTGTCAACTATTCGTGTTGAAAGCAAACTTTCGCATTTTTATGTACCTTTATGTTCCAGGAAAATAAAAAAGTAGTCTGGTGTAGGTTTTCCAAAATCAAGATGGCCGCCAATTCCAAGATGATCACCATGCATGAAAATGACGGAAACAACATTATATAATTTGCTATCACTTGATTAGAGCTCATTACTTATGCAGAATCAGCAGATAAAAACATTTACTAAAACCGTGAATTATGAGCAGAGAAAATGTGAAGATCAGTTTCGCTATTTCTGTTTCAAAATGGCCGCCATGAAACATAACGTAACTGCCGGTCGACAAATAATATCTTGAAACATCCTGATTATCCATATTTCAACACAGCATGATACCGATAAATATCACAAATGTAAATAAGTTAGTGATAATAAAATCCAATAAGCAATAACACATGTAATTCAGTCAGTTTACATTTAAAAATGGCCGCCGTGGAAGCATCTTGTCATTTCTATTTGATATATATATATATGTTAACGTTCATTTGCAAAGTATCTTCATTTCTAACAGAAATAAGTGCAGAAGCTATCAATATATGAATCTGTTAATTTCATACATATACGAGCAACACAACCCGTCTTTCAAGTAATTTTATTTTCAAAATGGCCGCTGAAGAAAATTGTAGCAGCTCTTCGATAAAATCATACGTTGAAAATCACATCTGTAGCAGCTCCAGCTCATCGATAAATCATACGTTGAATCTCCCGTCTTATTTGAGTTACATTACATAATGTTATACAGTGTTATGTGTAAGCCTGATGCCGATAACAATGTTTAAGTGTTACGGCCTGGGAAATGCGATCAGGAGACACTGATCAGAGCATACACCATTCACAATTAAACCAAAATGACGTGTTTATTTATCTGAACAACAAGTTATTAACAGTCTAACCATTGCACGATTCCAACTGATGACCAGTATATACACAAAATAGATATATATTACACGTTTCTTTTTTGTTTCATTTTCGATATACCCACGGCGGATACTACTTTAAAGCATCTAAATTAGCAATGTTAGAACCTGTTCGACATAACAGTATTCTATCAGCTGATTCGTAGCATATCGGCAGAATGCCGTAATTTGTGGGGTTCATTGTAACTAATAATCTATGCTAACGCCTGATAAAATGGGATATAAATTAAAAGCTTGGTAACAATAATCAATTTAATCATCATGTTGTCCCCCTTAGGTAGTGGATATGGCTATACCATATCAAGATTTAAATAACAATAATAACATGATCGTCACTTTTAATCGATTGGATACAATGAAAATATTTGTTTTGAGAACACATTTTGCAATGATATATAAAACATTTTATAATTTCTTCATGAATGAGTATATACCTGGTGATGACGAAATCATGAGTGCACTAGCAGTCATGGCTAGTGTTATTTCGAACTTTTCGGATACCCATTATTTCTGCAACCTAAATCGGATTGTCTTGAAACTGTTTTCATGCACGATGTTAATGCCAGTGGACTGTTGGTCGGACCAGGCTGTGGCCGGGGGTATCGGTGAGCCCCTACTCACTTGCTCTAGTATAGTCGTGTATATGCATATGTGAAATAGAGGTCACAAGAAACGGAAAGCCCAGTCAAAACATATTCGACTCATAATCGAACAAGACGGCGTAAATTAACGGTAGGGGTTCCTCCTTATAGGAATCACGATTTGCCTGCTTTGGCCGTCAGGTACGGTTTTATCTTTGGCTCTTTTGTTACCTGGGAGTTGAATTGGGTTATTGCCCATTATAAAAGTAGTAAGATTATTACTGATCCTACTGCTTTTGGGAGGGGCCAAGTGATTCTGGTGTGGCGAGGACCGGGCATCAGATCAGGATTATTGTGATTTCAGGGCTGAATATATAGTTTTGTTATAGTAAATATTCAGTTCTGATTTTGGGATTTTCCCCCCTTTTGTATATGTACTTGAACATGTACATGTACTTGTACAGGTAATATATGGGATTTAGTGCTAAACCCATTGACCCGGCCTTAAATGACCTTAGCTGTTGATAGGCCGTTAAACCCCAACAAACAAACTCATAATCTATTAAACAGTATACAGTCAAAGTGGTAAACATGTTGAACATATTATGATAACGTATATTAGGTTCACAAGACATCAAACCTTATGGCAATAGTACAGATATGGAAATACGTGTGTGTAGTACTCAATTAACTTGCATGGTGACATAAAATAAGCAAATATACATACTATCTGTGTTTATCTGTAGAAATAAAGTATTGCATTTTGAAATCGCATATGGCAGTCACATGCACCTGGGCTTCGGTAAAAGGTATTCAGGTAACGTTGCGTAGAAGACATAGGTCGGTGTTCTGGCAGACTAGTGAGGTACAAGAAGCCGCCGTCTGTTGTGATAGAAGAGGTTCTGGTATAATTATATATTTTTGTTGGTCAATGAATTTGGGTGGAATTTATAGTATATCAACAAACGATACATGTTATTAATGGCGGTTAAATAGATGCTTATGACATTGCTAATAGTTTATAAACTTATTTAATATCAACAAAATTCATCGGTGATGTAGATAAGTCGTTAAACAATTGTACATAATAGAGGTGCATTGCTGAAAGTAATATCAGTTTATGCCATATATGCAATAGAAATATTATATGATTGGTAAAGCAATATTTATTTCATGAAAGATAAGTGATATACATACTATATAAGAGTACTTACAATTGGATTAGAAAACAACTTTTTACGCTTATAAATGTGAATTGTGCTCCTGGAAAATTACATTTTTTATGAAGAGTCTAATGAACAAATAGTGGACATATACCTGAATATTTCTCAGTGGCCCATGTGTACTAGGTGGACACATATGTCTGGTGGTCCTACAAAATGGCGCCATGGCAGCACGTACACGTACATGTATCGAAGTTCTAGATATTTTATCTAAAACATGATTAGATAGTTTAGTATATATGACTACTATTACTACATCTGATGGGCATAATAGTTTTTGTTCTTGAACTGAATGTTTGCACAATAATCAGATGTACAGCGTTTGTATGTAAACAAAGTAGTGTTTTACATATGAAAATATGGTCATTAATTGACATGTAGTGTGTAAGACACACATTAATAGACATTAATGATTGACTAGGGGTAATAATTATCAGTTATAGATGCACGGCATGTTCAGCATATATAATATGTGTACACAAATGTTTTCGAAAACAAATTTAGTGACATTAAATATAATAATAGTGTGCACGTTATGCTAACATTGTAAGTGGTATGAGACGGGAACATATTACAATGCAGTATGCTTTGATAGACCTGAGTGTGCTGATGAGCTACATAGATATGTGTGACTCACATACATTGATTAAGCCGTGACTACAGATTTGCAGCTGATATTTTTTTTATTTGTATGTTCATTATCTGTTACGGTACTGTCGGCTAAAAGTCATAAATGGTTTTGGTCCATATATTAGATTTATTATGATATTTCATACGAGTGTACATTGTTAATGAAAGTGAAATTCATTCTACCGTGGCATACATATATTCACCGCCAGGCTAACGCAATAATTGCGCTTTCTTGTATATAACGTACATGTAGTGTGCATGAGAAATGAATATTAACCCTATACAGGCAAAACGTCATGTACACAGTTATATATTTCATACACTCTTTAAATAATTTGAAATAAACGTCCATGTATAACATGTGCCAGTCTACTCCACGCTGTTTGTTTGTAAATGTATATGTATTCTGTTTCTTGTGGAGCGAAATCCGATACACACAATGAACTTGTACATGTATACATGTATAGAAAATTACGAGATTGATCATATCTTAAACTTATAAAAAATAGTATTTCATTGTAAACATTTGTAAATGAACAAAGTAATTGCATAATTGCGTAAATTAATTGTTGATAACTTAAACAATATAATATTGATAAGATGTGTGTGTGTATGTATGCAAGCGTAAATAGGATAAATAGCAGGACATTACATTATACATGCACGTGTCATATTTTCAAAATATGGGAGCCATTTTGAATCTCTCTAACATATAACAGGAACAATGGGCAACAGGGAAACATATCACATGGTAAATACTATGAATCTACAAACAGACAAATACTATAATAAAACAAGGTACATATGCACAGTCAGATGGTTAGCTCGGATATTGATAAAATACACATTTGGCGGCCATTTTGTTTTTTAGCTCACCTAAGCGAAGCTCATGTGAGCTATTGTTACCTCAATCTGTCCGTCGTCCGTCTGTCGTCCGTCGTCCGTGAACATTTTCAAACGTCTTCTCCTCGGTAACCATTGGGCCTATAGTCATCAAACTTCATGGTCATGGTCATGGTCATTAGGTAGGGGGATTACAAAATTGTTAAAATGACGTCATCATGTAATCCAAGATGGCCGCCATCTAAAAATAGCACAAATTCTTCAAAAATCTTCTTCTCAAGAACTGCCAACCGGATTTCGACAAAACTTGGTAGGACTGATTGATGTACAATGCTCTTTCAAAGTTGTTAAAATGGTGACCCCGGGGTCAAAAATGGGCGTGGCCCATGGGGTCAAATAGGGGTCAAATTTTATTTTGGACCGGATATGGTCATGTCATATATCAATATTTTTGTTGAAATTGGATGGTTATGTCATCCAAGATGGCCGCCGAAAGGTCAAAAGGTCGTTCTTTTATTAGAGATTTCAAAATTCTTCTTCACATGAACCGCTTGGCCCATGGTAGCCAAACTTAAAAGTTATGGTCCATGGGTGGTGAAGCCTTTTCAGATTTGTTAAAATGGAGGTCATCGCTAATCCAAGATGGCCGCTGTCTAAAAATAGTATAAATTCTTAAAAAATCTTCTTCTCATGAACCGACAACTGGATTTCAACGAAACTTGGTAGGAATGATCGATGTACAATGCTGTATCAAAGTTGTTAAAATGGTGACCCCGGGGTTAAAAATGGGCGTGGCCCTTGGGGTCAAATTGGGGTCAAATTTTATTTTTGATCGAATATGGTCATGTCGATATCAAATCGAAGGTATCAAAGAGGCGATCGCTCTGGTACATTATTTGTCGAAATTGGATGGTCATGTCATCCAAGATGGTCACCGAAAGGTCAAAAGGTTTTCTTTTATTAGAGATTTCAAAATTCTTCTTCACACGAACCGCTTGACCCATGGTGGCCAAACTTCACAGTTATGGACCATGGGTGAAGCCTTTTCAAATTTGTTAAAATGGGGGTCGTCGCTAATCCCAAGATGGCCGCCGTCTAAAAATAGCACAAATTCTTAAAAAATCTTCTTCTCATGAACCGCCAGCCGGATTTCGACGAAACTTGGTAGGAATGATCGATGTACAATGCTCTTTCAATTTGTTAAAATGGTGACCCTGGGGTCAAAAATGGGCGTGGCCCGTGGGGTCAAATTTTATTTTTGACCGAATATGGTCATGTCTATATGAAATCGAAGGTATCAAAGAGGCGATCGCTCTGGTGCAATATTTGTCGGAATCAGATGATTATGTCATTCATGATGGCCTCCAAAAGGTCCATTTATTCGAGATTTTGAACGTCTTTTTCTCAGGAACCACATGGTCGATGCTGGCCAAACTTCATAGTAAGTTAAGATCCTTGGGTGAAGCATTTGAAGATTTGGTAAAATGAGAGTCATCGCTTAATCCAAGATGACTGCCATCTAACAATAGCACAATTTTTTTAAAACACTTATGAACTCAATGTCACATTCTCCTCTGGTGTTCATGGAGTCAGGTGAGCGAATTAGGGCCATCATGGCCCTCTTGTTCTTAATTGTGATGTTCTTTACCGGATCAGTATACAAAAGTTGCACGTGTTGCTACCTATGCGTTACCACATGATGTTACCCCATTACATACTGTAGGCGCAAGTTACAGATTTATAAATCCATATGTGATGATGTGTCTTATGTTATTATACAAATTCAATTCAATTCAAAGGGGGAGTAACTCACCACCAAGGGCTCATTGTAAACAGTATAAGATTCTGACCGCTAACAGCATACACATTCTTATATTAAATATCAGTATTTTATGTAGATATGTATTTTATATAAATAAGAATATTTTTACATGAAAACATGAAAGCGCTATTAATTAGTGAATTTTTGCTGATTTGTTAGAACATCGGTTGCTATGGTTACGCCAGATTGTGTGTAATTTGTGACATTAACAGATAAATATAAGCCCTAGTCAAATGCATGTCTATCCTATTAATAAAATCATATTTCACAAGTTTATTAACATTAATTAACGCAACAACTGTTCACATTTTGTCTGTATTTTTTTCCACAAATTAAAAACGGTTACCATGGAAACTTCCAAAATTACGGCATTCGGCCGCGGTTTACACAATTTTAACACGCGGATTTGGTTTCTACGATGAATTTCACATAAAGATAGTTGTATTTCATAGAGTTTTCTACACTGGGTGTGGGGTAAATCGCAAAATAAACGTCGTACAAAATGCTACCCAAGGAATTGTTGCTGATTTGTTGTCTCGCCCGCGAAAGCGGAAAGCGAGACTAAGGTTTTGGTTTTTCGGAGTCGTCGTCGACGGCGTCGACATTCAATGTTAAGTTTCCGTGTTACGGTCATTACTTCAACACCTTATCAGCTACAGTCATCAAACTTTATACATACCTTTACTATGATATGTAGATGAATATAGGACTATTTTCGGGGCGCCACGGTCAAGGTCAAGGCCCGAGGGTCAAGGTCAAGGCGGAACAAGGCGATACATTTGATTCCGCGGAATTCTTGTTAGAATATCGGTTGCTATGGTTACCACAATATTTCGTCTAATTTCTGAAATTTACAAATAAATAGAATCCCGAATGAAATATACGTGTATCCTATTAATAAAATCGTATTACCACAAGTCTATTGACAGTAATCACTGCAACAACTGTTAACATTTTGTCTGTACATTTTCCACAGAGAATTTACGGTTACCATGGAAATGTCCAAAATTGCGGCATTCGGCCGCGGTTTACGCAATTTCATGATTCGGTTTCTACGATGAATTTCACATAAAGATACATGTATTTCATAGAGTTCTACACTGGGTGTGGGGTAAATCGCAAAATAAACGTCGGCCGTGGTTTACGCAATTTTAACACGCGGATTCGGTTTCTACGATGAATTTCACATAAAGATAGATGTATTTCATAAAGTTCTACTCTGGGTAGGGGTAACTCGAAAAATAAGCGTCGTACAGAAGCCTGTCCAATAGGGTATTAGTTATTTCCTAAATCCAACGCGTACAGTAGTCGACAAATATACCAAAATTGCAAGATGCGATCACTCAAACAAAATATACAGGCCCGTGGCATTTCGAGCAATCGCGATTTCACTGTACATTGAATATTGGAATTCTTGAAACAAAATATGTGATTCATGAATTACCACTTACATGACCGTGACCTTAGTGAACTTGGTCTTTCAAACTCTTAGCCATTATTTATTGTGTCTGTGCTACCACAGGGTATTAACCATTTCAACCAAACATTGCATAACGCCACCACATGTTCAAACACTGCCGATCTAGATGAGCCAGCTGGTAACTAGCCGTGTTATCAGGATCTGCAGCGTTTGTCAGTATTGTTCAATTCTAAAAAAAGTCTGCATTTTCTCATTAATGAAATTGTCCAGACATTAGCATGGGAAGCCAATGTTGTCTCAGTCTCTGCGAAACTTCGAAAATTTTACAGGACATTCGGTCTGGTAATCTTGAAATTTTTACCAAACTGAACAAACATTTACCAGACCGAAAGAATCATTTATAAAAATATAATCGATTTTGTGTGATATTTAAGAGCTCTTTTTAGCTCACCTGAGCGAAGCTATTGTTACCGCAGTGTGTCCGTCGTCTTCCGTCGTCATCGCTAATCCAAGATGGCCACCGTCTAAAAATAGCATAAATTCTTAAAAAATCCTCTTCTCATGAACCGCTGGCCGGATTTCGACGAAACTTGGTAGGAATGATCAATGTACAATGCTCTTTCAAAGTTGTTAAAATGGTGACCCCGGGGTCAAAAATGGGCGTGGCCCTTGGGGTCAAATTTTATTTTTGACCGAATATGGTAATGTCTATATCAAATCGTAGATATCAAAGAGGCGATCGCTCTGGTACATGTTTTGTCGAAATTGAATGGTCATGTCATCCAAGATGGCCGCCGAAAGGTCAAAAGGTCATTCTTTTATTAAAGATTTCAAAATTTTTCTTCACACGAACCGCTTGGCCCATGGTGGTCCATTATGGTCCATGGGTGACGCATTTTCAGATTTGTTAAAACGGAGGTCGTCGCTAATCCAAGAGATGGCCACCGTCTAAAAATAGCACAAATTCTTAAAAAATCTTCTCATGAACTGCCAGTCGGATTTGGACGAAACTTGGTAGGAATGATCGATGTAGAATGCTCTTTCAAAGATGTTAAAATGGTGACCCCGTGGTCAAAAATGGGCGTGGGGTGAAATTTTATTTTTGACCGAATATGCTCATGTCATATATCAAATTGAAGGTATCGATGAGGCGATTGCTCTGGTGCAATATTTGTCGGAATCGGATGATTATGTCATCCATGATGGCCGCCAAAAGGTCCATTTATTCAAGATTTTGTACGTCTTTTTCTCAGGAACCACATGGCCGATGCTGGCCAAACTTCATAGTAAGTTAAGATCCTTGGGTGAAGCATTTTCAGATTTAGTAAAATGAGTCATCCAAGATGACCTCCATCTAAAACTAGCACAATTTTTTTTAAATACATATGAACTCAATGTCACATTTTCCTCTGGTGTTCATGGAGTCAGGTGAGCGAATTAGGGCCATCATGGCCCTCTTGTTTAAGTATATCAATCATATAAGTAAAGCTAGCTAGCACCAGAACAGAAGGGCATACCAAAGGAAGGTGATCAGTTGAAGCTTAGAATAGAAAAGTAAAAAAAAACAAACTTTTGCAGAGATTGTTGGCTATTTGGGGGTGAAAGGTTTAAACTCTGTTATTCTGGCTGCCACCGGTGGTATATGTGCACTGAAATTTCTTGACTGATACCAGCTTGGCGAGCCACGTCACTTTTACATGTTTTCTTACATCACTTAGAAAACTTGTAATAACGAAATTAGCCTGGAAATCATCACACGTATACCTGTAGCTGATTTCACCAAAATTGCTAAACATACTTATCTAGCTAAGTATCCTTTGAGGGAGTAATCATTTATTTTCCCGAAATGCATTATTTCATATAGAATTAACGACGGCATGTATGTGATGATTAAAAGTATGCAGAATTATTATACTGAATTTATTACAGTATCACATCCAAAATGGCTGTGATAACGTAATAAATTCAGTGTAATAAAAATTAATAAATTTATCCTTAAATTGAAAATTTCTCCCTCAAAGTGTACTATATACTGTATACCGGTACTTTGCAATTTTGATGAAATAGGCTACTGATGTCAGATTAGTTTTTACACCTCTTAGATCAGATAATTCAGTCAACATTATAAACATAGAAATTCTTGTGTAACGGGATAATTTTGCTCTGACAGTATGTTCGTGTGAAATTGTATTGTACTCCATATGAATCGGTTTACATCTACAGGAACGCCACCTATAGCAGACCGCGATATTGGACGAGTTAACGCCAAGTAAGTGGAGTCCGTCAGGTATCATTAATACCTATGCATACGAAATATGTCGAGGGGTATATAGTTTTCTTCATTCCGTCTGTTCGTCCGTCTGTAAGATTTGCGTTAAAGTTTTTATGTGTTGGTCCAGGCAGTGGCAGGGGGTATCCGTGAGCCTCTGCACACTTGCTCTAGTGTTCAATGTTTCTTAACAATAATATGTTTTGATAGTACATGACATGATTCTCATGTCCTGCTAAAGCATGTTTTTGTAATAAAACTTAACTAATTGGAATAAAAAAAAGCACCATGTCAATATTCATGCTTCTTAAGGGTTAAAACGGCTGTGTCTTGGATGGTACTTCCGAAGTTGCATTTCACAAAAACAGGTAAGATAATCAATCGATGTTGAATGTCACTTGTCATTGGTCATAAACATGCGTTTGGTCGGTTAATTATCGCATTTGACTGTCAATTTCCAATATTGTAAACTCCAGGAAATTTCATGGCTAAATTGAACTTGGTTGTAGGCCTATTGCGCCACAGATCTATCGGAAAACCACACGAGTAGTGACGTAATCCCATCTACTGACTCATGGTTACTACTGACACAAAGATACACCTGCATAGCTTTATTATCCCCTCGCCAATCCATGTGCGTACATACGTTATAGGCCGTCAGCCAGAAATGGAACCCCCCCCCCCCCCCCATGTGGGATTTTTCAGACATATTTTTTCTGAAACTACATTTGATTACGAGTTCTATACCATATTTCTGCGCTTTGTAACCCGCTGGATGAATGTTTGGCTCCATTTTGAAGTATACCACACTCAGACTTTTCGCAATTGTCAAAAATCACATTTTTTCATTGAAAATCAACTGTTTTTAGCTCACCTGAGCAAAGCTCATGTGAGCTATTGTTACCACAATGTGTCCGTCATCGTCCGTCGTCCGTCGTCGTCCGTAGTCCGTGAATATTTTCAAACGTTTTCTCCTCGGTAACCATTGGGCCTATATTCACCAAATTTCATGGTCATGGTCCTTAGGTAGGGGGATTACAAAATTGTTAAAATGACGTCATTACATAATCCAAGATGGCCGCCGTCTAAAAATAGCACAAATTCTTCAAAAATCTTCTTCTCAAGAACCGCCAACCGGATTTCGACAAAACTTGGTTGGAATGATCGATGTACAATGCTCTTTCAAAGTTGTTAAAATGGTGACCCCGGGGTCAAATTGGGGTCAATTTTTATTTTTGACCGAATATGGTCATGTCATACCGGTATATCAAATTGAAGGTATCAACGAGGCGATCACTCTGGTGCTTTTTTGTCGAAATCGGATGGTTAGGTCATCCAAGATGGCCGCCGAAATGTCAAAAGGTCGTTCTTTTATTAGAGATTTCAAAATTCTTCTTCACATGAACCGCTTGGCCCATGGTAGCCAAACTTAAAAGTCATGGTCCATGGGTGAAGCATAGCATAAATTCTTAAAAAAATCTTATTCTCATGAACCGCTGGCCGGATTTCGACGAAACTTGGTAGGAATGATCGATGTACAATGCTCTTTCAAAGTTGTGAAAATGGTGACCCCGGCGTCAAAAATGGGCGTGGCCCGTGGGGTCAAATTGGGGACAAATGTTATTTTGACCGAATATGCTCATGTCGTATATCACATTGAAGGTATCAATGAGGCGATTGCTCAGGTGCAATATTTGTCAGAATCGGATGATTATATCATCCATGATGGCCGCCAAAAGGTCCATTTATTCGAGATTTTGAACGTCTTTTTCTCAGGAACCAGATGGTCGATGCTGGCCAAACTTCACAATTTTTTAAAAACACATATGAACTCAATGTCATATTCTCCTCTGGTGTTCATTACGCAAACACGTCTTATTTGGAATTAATAAATCGGTGAACTACTTTCGGCAAGGGAGATAATCAATATCACGCAAACTATTTTCATACGAGTCAAGCGGATTGTTTTGTTTATTAGTATACATAGTTTTAATCTATCTCCTGTGATATATATGATACATTACTTCGATATGTTATGGGTACTAATACATGTTGTTTCAATAGCGTATCTCTGTAACGGTATTGTTGTAGATGGAGTTGCAAAAATAATTTAATAATTATTACGTTCAAATGGTTGCGTAATACTGATAGCACTTCTGTATAAATGTAATCGTCGTAAATGGCGCAGTAGTCGCGAGGTTAAGGTCGCCGACTTCTATGATTTAATTATCGATTCCCGAAAGGGTCGGGGGTTCAAACCTCGACATGGTATATATTTTTTTTCTCCATATAGGCCTATATTATTTTTGTGATTTTAATATATTCACAATTTTATGATTTTAATAAACATTATGTGTACAGTCCCATAGAAAACGAACAGCCAAATGCCAAGCTGATTCTGACAGGTTAATGTTCCCGTTAATTATTTTGTATTGCACTATGGGGTCAGCTAATGAGATAACAAAGCATGCAGAACTACTTTCACTGCCCAGCTGGAGTCTCCAGTAACCGCCAGACTCGACCATAGTGCATGAGAATATGTACAGGTGAGTTTTATTACCACCAGCGACTATTATGGCCGTAATCTTTGCAGCTTAGGTCCAGATCAGAATGAGCAGTCACATCAGGATCTAGACTGTTACCGACTGGATTCATCATTGTCTAAATGGATTAGCAACCCTGGTATTGTTCCATGCTCTCTTGGTAGCCTACAACATGTGTGTGCTGATTTCCACAATAATGCTGGGAGAATTGCTTGTTCTAACAGCTATAAGCTGATGATACAAGAACACACTAGTCTTATAACCAGTGTAGATATATCTGAGGGTTCAAACCGACCAGCACACTAGCAAGTTACAAATTAAAATGTGCTGTTGATACATAATTAAATGTAGCATATGTTATGTTACATACACCTTGCAGAAATAAATATCTTCATTGCAAAACCTTACTTCAATCTCAAAGTCCCAATCATTGTCAGTGTCAATTAGTGCAAATATTCTAATCAATAACACACAATTGCAAATTATACATATTTGGCCTTATATTTGTATATGCGTATACTATGTACACAGTGATCCATTATGAGACCAACCATGTAAGTAATTTGATACATTTCCACAGTTGTCATAGTTCATGAAAAATATTTACATAATTTATGATTTTCTTCCGTACATGACAACGAATATTTATGACACTTTCAAAGCATATTGTAAGATGTCATCATTTACTAAAAAACACAAGGCTGTTATAAATATTATTCTTTGAATATCGCGGATGCTATTATGTATGAAATCAATTGAGATAAACGGAATGGCGAACCGTGCAGACCCTGATCAGACTGCGCGGATATGCAGGATGATTTGGGTAGCGGAGTTGGCAGCATAGATCATAAGCCCCATTTATCCGTCATGACAACATATGCCATATGTATGCATGTATGTCATAGATAATTGCAGGTTTTGCAATCGTGGTGCCATAATTATGTGCTCTTCATATTTACTGCTACATTTTGAATAAAATATAAAAATACAGCAAATACCTAGTACATATCTCTGCTATCGAATAATAACAAAACCAGATTAGTATTTATTATATCTTCCCATTTTAGTTCAGAAACCAGACATATTTATTCTGTCCTATGCAGTGGTCAAACCGCCTGACCATTATCCATGCGCGGACACAAAATAGTTCTCACACGTCCAGTTTCATTTTCGCACATAAGGATTATGTTCGGCTATTTGGCTTCTTGTTAGTTTTCGTTTGTTTAGTGGAATGCATACATATATCGATTCACCTCGGTGTATATAAATATTGAATACGATTTTATATGATAATGGTATCATAGATAGTATTTTGGCCTGCATATTCCTACGCCGTATTGGAACCATTTTGGCGGGATTTGTAGAGGTCTTCGGAACACATATTTTGGTAAAATCTTACTTTTTTTTCACAATATATTTGTCGTTGGTCAACCGATTTTGACGGGAGAAAAGGCATTTTTGCATCTCTGATAATGATAAAATTGATTATAGCATTATTTATATATTTTATTTGCGTTATAACATATTTAGAATTTAACTGGGAATTTCAGAATCTTATCATATCGCCTAATGGGCCATTTGACCCGGTGTTAGGAACATTAAAGGAACATTAAATCTCGCAGTAGGAACATTAAATCTGGTTGGTAGCGGGGATGCAGACAGGTTTATTCCAGTATCCAGCTGTGCAACTCGGGTTTCCCGACCCCACGTTTTCTTTGAAGTAGTGGGGTTTACAAGTACCCGACTTTCTATGGGAGCGTACACCTAATGAATAGCTATAAATATGTTTTTTAAGTTTGAGGTACTGTCTATACCATATCATTTTTTACTGTCCCAAAATCTATTTTTTTGGCTGTCACAATGAATTAATTTTCGGACAGCAAACTTTTTTTTATGAATTTGAAATAATTATTGTCCTCCATCTGATCACAACACTGTTGGAACTGCGCATGTGGCTACCACGACCAGAATTCACTGGCCGCAAACACAGTAGAATTTGGCGTCTATTTATTAAATTATTATTTTTTATTTTATTTGAATTCCGCGTGAGCGCTGAATTTTGTGTCAACACCATTTACAGAAACTATTGGTGATTTTCTAAACGAATATCGGAGAAATGCGGCTATATATTTTGTGTCAATTTTCAATATCGGCACAACTAAATACGGTGATATAATTTTTGTCGACTTTTCAACACCATTTACAGAAATTATTACTGATTTTCTAAAAACTATCGGCGAAGGTGTACTGAACTACTTTTTTTTTTTAAATAACCAGCCGTCTAATAGATCTGTGTATAACCGAGAGTATATCGTTAATTGTCATGTTGTCTCCGACAGTGAGGTGTTGCGGCACACATCAAAACGACACGTCAATTTCAAAACATTGCCTAAGGGTCAGTCAACATTTACAGCTGTGTGGTGTCGTCAGATCAACACCTCGTCACACACGACTGCTCATTATCGATTTTTGTCCACACAAAGCGACGTGTATTTACAAATAGATCTGTGTAATGTGTCGGGTGTAGCCAAATACCATACATAAATTCGTAATTAGTCACAGATGTAGCCTTAAAATATAGTCGATTTCCTTAAATTACGTCCGCAAGTTGACAGATATTTCAGAGCAGACGTCATCGTAATTTGCCGTTATTTGTTTCCAAAATTAGCCGTATATTCTGTAAATGGCGTTGAAAGTTGACAATAAATTAAGACCAGACCAGTACGTTAAATCGCTACAGACGACAACTGACGATCCGATGAGAGAGAGTAATACCGTTTACGCGTATCCAATGTTAAATATACATCGTTATTTTTTTATGACTTTCGTAGTTTTTACCGAGAAATTCAAAACGTTTCTATTATTGGGGAACATAATATCATGATTAGCACACCGTTTCACTAAGCTGGGGCTACACAGGGAATGGGATCACACGGTCTATTGTTTACACTGGATTAATGGCGGCCCCCATGAGGTATCAGGTAAATCTTATTTTTCAATAATACGACAGTGGTTTCTTCCTTTTAGTGATGAACATGTTCCAGCCGTTAACACGTATTTAGCAGCATTACTTATGTAGTTAGTCTGAACATTCTGCAGAGAAATTTGAATTGGACGGAATCGAGCGTTGTTTAAACTTAGTCCGGTTCATATGCACATGTCAAAATATGAACTGAAAATGGCGCTTTGTGTGACAGAAATCCGTACGCGGACGATTAAAAAAAATAATTTGTTATAAATATCACATATAGCGAAACAGCGGTAGCATCTACTGTTTTAATAATATGCATACATATTGTAATTAATGTTTAATAGTGATATACTTATGATTATAAATAATATACGATACTATGGTTTATACTCCAGCACTATGTTTTAAGGCTGTGTGATTTGCCTCAATATAAGCTGGATTAATTAATACTTATATTCATGTGCTTCATGAGAACATCAATACATTTAAAATATACAAATATTACTTAAAGGGGTACCGATATGATACATTTTAATACTATAAATATTGAAAATACACATTACAATCGCTTACAACATAAGTTATTGATCGAAAATAGTCACTGCATCATGACCTATTTGACCGCATTACCTATTGCGCGGGTACCTCATCATACCCTCTGTTTACATAGGTAACTGGGGGTATAGTGAGGTACGATCGCTAATACAATGTTTGCGTAATGTTCATGTAGTCAGGTGAGCGAATTAGGGCCATCATGGCCCTCTTGTTTATCATAAGAAACTACTGATATGACAGTTTTGTATGTTTTCTGATGTGTTCATAACTATACAATGGAATAATGTTCAATTAAACAATATCTGCTAATTCAGATGAAGAATTTTGCACGTTTTGTTACCCCACCCACTGAATTACAAAACACCTACCTTAATAACTCCATAAAAGTATGGTACTTTTGTATTTTCGTCGTGCCAATGGTACCTAGTAGTGTTCATTAGACATGATAATTGCATATATGCAGATTATCTGTTGTCTGCAGTCTATGATACAATGTTAAAAATAAAGTATTTTTCACCATTCACCATTCCCCACCCACACATTTTACAGTGGGAATTTTACATGTAATTAATTTTATTTATTTTATGCACTGTCACTTACTTATAAATTGTTTAAATGCATATGCAACTACTTAGGCACTACTGATAGCTAGCTATCCGTGCACACTTCAGATGCAGTATGTCCGAGTGTTCGTCCGTTTGTCCGTCTGCTTCGCATTTACTTAGTGCAATTGATGGTAACAACTACGCTATATGTCTCATTACGCAAATCTCTCGGTGTCTATTAATTGTATCAATGGTAAGTATACTTACTAGTGTTTTCAATATATAGTGAATGCCCATATTCTGATTACATAATGTCTACAGCAGATGATGCAATGTTAAAACAAAGTAGGTAGTTTTAACTATATATTCCCCACCCGTTGAATTTACAATGACCATTTTACATGTAATAATTTTTCTTACTTTATACGCTGCCAGATACTTATGAAAGGTGAACGTGTAGCTTATGAACATGTAGCTACTAACACCTGTATATGTGGCTGTGACTGGAGCAATGGGGCTTATGTGTTTTGTGACCAGTGTATATCCAGATCAGCCTGTGTATCCATACAGTCTGTTCAGGATCTGCACGGTTCGTCATTCCATCAGTGAAACACCCATCATGCTTCTAACAAGCATAATATATCGTTATCAGGGTACAGGAGTGTGCTATTTGATCAGGAGCCACACTGGTCGCAAATCCCATAAGCCCCATTTCTCCAGTCATAGCCACATATTAGTTATCCACACACATTTCAGATACAAAATGAATGTCTGTTCGCCTCTCTATATGTCCATTTCATATTTATGCAACGATGACAATTACCATGTTTACTATGTTGTGTATTCCAACATGAACGTCTCTGATACATATAGTTATTACTCTCAGCTGTTGACAGGCCTTTAAACACCATTAAGTAAAATAAATAAATAAATATAAGTATTACTGTCATTAGTATAGGTCATAGGTACTAATTTGCAAATTGGATATAGAAAATATACCTTTTCTACCATGATGCTGATTTGTAGCTCGTATTACTCCATGCATGACGCAGTAAATACTAAAATACAGAACATTAAGATAGCTGTAAATAATACGAGCAAGCTAAGCTGAAGTAAAACAAGACAAATATATTGGTATACACTTTCAAGATGACAGCCAGCAAGTACCGGTAAATGAGTTTTTGTGTGACATAAAAATAAAATTAAGTAGTAGAATCAATGAAAAAATATATCCCGGTTCCACATAATGTACACACTATGTATCGTGCATTCCAATAATATTCCCTCAACCTATTCCGAGTCCTCAGCAGGAACAGGATTTAAATGTGTAGTTGGCACCTGTGCTTATAAAATCATGTATATGGTCAAAATGTCTTAACTTGTATGACTACTGAAATGCACTATGTGTCATACGAGAACGTGTGTATTCCAATGTGTATGACCGTCATCCATTACCAGTGTAAGTGCATACATGTACCAGTGCATGCATCATGGCCTTTGCCTAATACATGCAGGTATATTGCTCCATTAGTCTTATTTGAGAGGCACCCATGATGATATTGTATTTTGTAAATAAGGCTTTGTAAGTAAATATTTAACCATGATTTCATAATAGTAACATTTGATAACCTGTAAGGTTGATATACCATTTCATAATTTTCATATAAACAAAGACATTGAAGGTGCATGATCTTTCTAAAAGCATGCATATGCTCTTCAAATATGTCCACTATATTCATATAGCTGTTATGTACGCATACATAAACTATTTTGTCCAATATGTTTCATCATTCGGTGTTCTTAATTATAGCACAGGTGTTATTCTGTTGTGTCAAATTGCCAAAAATCAAACAGGATGTAGGTTTGTAATCAACTTGTAATAGTTCCGAATGGCATATACCTGCATAACATTCGGATCATTACAGACTTTATATATACAAGTACATCGCTTAAATGTAGTATTTGCATTTCATACTGTGCAAAATAAATATTTTATAAATGTGGCTAAACGTATGTATAACTTCTGAAAATATGTATATGTCCTCCAAGCTCATGTATATAATTATATAACTATATATACAAGCCAATATTAGTATGTATGTAGTCTGAAAAAGCCATTCCAGCATATTCAAACATCGATCTAGTCCAGTTTAAGAAGTATGCACAAAGCCACACACACTCGTTTAAATCACCATGAATGATAACGTATCTCCATGACATATTATACAATGTATCAAACTGTTCAACTAAACAATATCAAATAGCCTCTATCGAGACAAATTAAATTTTGGATTTAACTATGCAATTGAACTATTGTCTACATGGTATTCTAACTACTTACGCAAGCAGTAAGGATCAGGTTTGTGGAAGGCGTTTTCTGCCGCATTGTACCACCGTTGTATATTTTGCTGGCTCTTTGGTGTCGTTGGTATATAAATTTCTCTATTTGACAACAGGTCATTATAATGATAACAACTCTATAATGATGTACCATGTGTACGGTACATTTATTTACTGAATGCAGAATTATATTTACATTGTACCTGTTTAGCACATACATACCACACGTAGTTTGTAGCCAATATACACGTCTTTGCCTCCATATACCCATGTGTGGCATTGAATCCGCATAACAATCCCTATGATTGTCTTTCAAATTTATTACACCGCTGATGGACAATCATATTCCATTACTATAGCAACCAGAGACATGTATTCGAGTATATGTCATGGGCTAGCAGAGTTTGGTTTCATCGCAAGATGCGGAACTATTTTTAGAAATTTAAGCTGTATTAAAAGTGTACATGTACATATAGATCCGTAAATATCACATCTCCTAATTGCAAAAGCGACCATGTTGATGGTCATCTTGAAACTGATCGACAGTCATGGTGACACTGTATATGATTAGGTTTTTGGTGTATTAGTTTCAATAATGTTTAATTATAAGAATGAATACAGCACATGTAGTGGTTAATGTAGAACTGATTACACCAGTGACTGCATGAATTACATATTGTTGCCATGTATTGTATATTTTCCAATGCAACTCGCGATCAATGGTTAATTTAAATTATTGTCACATGTGAAGACATCACATGTGAAGACATACTTATGTGGGATGCTTAATGTGGGAGAAAACCATGCATGTTTGCAACAAGCATACCCATGCCATTCATCATACCATATTACATACTACATTTGATTTGTATACCTCAAACTGGTATGTATACATGTAATAGGTGCATGAAATGCTGTTTATAACAACGCCATACAGTAAAGAATAGAACAAAACCAGAACATTCTAGCGGCCATTTTGTGGAAGGATATTGCATCACTATCTCTTGTATTTTCCATTTATTTGTGAAGGAAAGCAATGTATATGTGTTTCAACTTTATTATGCCCCCGCCACCGAATGGTGAGGGGGGCATATAGTGTTACCGGCGTCCGTACGTACGTACGTACGTACGTACGTCCCGTACGTCCCGAAACCTTAACGCTGGGTAAATGGCTTATAATTTCTGTTTCCTTGCTCGGATCTGCTTCACATTTCACACACACATTGCTCCAATGGTCCTCTACCGCCCTGTGACAAATTCACATTCGTCCCGCCCCCGCTAAGCCCAGTTGGTGCTTTCGAAACCTTAACCCTGGGTAAATGGCTTATAATTTCTGTTTCCTTCCTCGGATCTGCTTCACATTTCACACACGCATTGCTCCAATGGTCCTCTACCGCCCTGTGACAAATCCACATTCGTCCCGCCCCCGCTAAGCCCAGGGTCAAGGTCACAGACTTGGTGCTTTCGAAACCTTAACGCTGGGTAAATGGCTTATAATTTCTGTTTCCTTGCTCGGATCTGCTTCACATTTCACACACCGCATTGCTACCAATGGTCTCTACCGCCTGTGACAAATACCACATTCGTCCTGCCCCCGCTAAGCCCAGGGTCCAAGGTCACAGACTTGGTGCTTTCGAAACCTTAACGCTGGGTAAAAAATGGCTTATAATTTCTGTTTCCTTGCTCGGTAATCTGCTTCACACATTTCACACCCACACACAACGCATTGCTCCAATGGTCCTCTTAACCGCCCTGTGACAAATTCACATTCGTCCCGCCCCCGCTAAGCCCAGGGTCAAGGTCACAGACTTGGTGCGTTCGAAACCTTAACGCTGGGTAAATGGCTTATAATTTCTGTTTCCTTGCTCGGATCTGCTTCACATTTCACACACGCATTGCTCCAATGGTTCTCTACCGCACTGTGACAAATTCACATTCGTCCCGCCCCCGCTAAGCCCAGGGTCAAGGTCACAGACTTGGTGCATTCGAAACCTTAACGCTCGGGTAAATGGCTTATAATATCTGTTTCCTTGCTCGGATCTGCTTCACATTTCACACACGCATTGCTCCAATGGCCTCCTATACCGCCATGTGACAAATTCATTTTTCATTTGTCCCGCCCCCCCCCCGCTAAGCCCATAGGGTCAAGGTCACAGACTTGGTGCGTTCGAAACCTTAACGCTCGGGTAAATGGCTTGTAATTTCTGTGTTTCCTTGCTCGGATCTGCTTCACATTCACACACGCATTGCTCCAATCCGGTCCGCTACCCCGGCCCTGATGTGACAAATTCACATTCGTCCCGCCCCCTCCGCTAAGCCCATGGGTAAAGGTGACAGACTTGGTGCATTTGAAACCTTAACGCTCGGGTAAATGGCTTGTAATTTCTGTTTCCTTGCTCGGATCTGCTTCACATTTCACACACACAATGCTCCAATGCTCCTCTACCGCCCTGTGACAAATAAACATTCGTCCCGCCCCCGCTTTGCCCAGGGTCAAGCTCACAGACTTGGTGCGTTCGAAACCTTAACGCTCGGGTAAATGGCTTATAATCAAATATGCCTCGTTTTCTTTGGCTGCCAGCGGGGGCATTCGTGTGCCGACAGGCCACATTTCTAGTGAATGTCTGTATTTGTTCGTAACAGCACACGACTCGCAGACAAATGTTGTAAAACAGTCTATTTCGGCAGCCATTTTTTTTTAAATATATTAGTTCAATTTACATGATGTTAACAAATATAAGATGTATTTTAAATCAGTTTACATTCAAATTGTGACTTAATTATAGCAAAATTTACCCCGGTTAATATTGATCAGACTGAAAGTTAACAGTCCTTAATAAAACAATATAATAATGCGGCGGCCATTTTGTTAGAATGGCCGCCATTTGTTTCAATCCAGCGGCTTTTTGAGCGCAGACAACCAGGAATTGATAAAGACCATAGGCTACTGAATCCGAAAATCATACTCACCAAAAAATCCCACATGGGGGGTGGGGGGGGGTGGGGGGGGAGGGGGAGGGGGGGTTATTGCTGGCTCAAGGTCTATTAGCAACACCTTTCATTTTTATTTTTGTCGAGCCTGCTTTGCGGAAAGCAAGACATAGTGGATCACAATGACGTCCGGGTGTCCGTGCAATCTGTCCATCCGTCCGTCTGTCTGTCCGGGCTAACATTGGGGGTTTAGGGGCTAGGGGGAGGAGCCCTAAGACAATAGAATAAACAATAGATTTATTCCATTATAGTACCGTCCGATTTGTGCGAAAATTGCGCACTTTCTGGCACAAGTATGAAACTTTGCATACTGTAGAGTTTAAACATACTGATCATTTTGTGATATGGATTGCAAGCTAAAAAAAAACTCAAAATGGCCGCCATTTTCAAAGATGGCCGCCATCTCACTTCTTTCTTACATATATTTCTTATTAATGTGTTTTTTTCGAGAGATTTCAGCTAGCAAATAATTATAAACGACATAGTTCTGATTGCAGATTATTTTATGATGATATGTGATATGACGAACATTCAAAATGGCGGAGATTTTAAAGATGGCCGCCAAAATATGATTATTTTACGGCATTTAGTTATGAATTTCATGTGACAAACAAGCGGTTCAAAGTGCAATGGTTTGTTCCTGGTAAAAATGATAACATGGGTCTACATATGATTTTAATATGTAGAAACAGCTTGAAATTATTCAAGATGACCACTCATTTAAATGATGGCCGCCACACTCGGAAGTTTCATAAAATTACTTAATTTTCGACGTTTATTTTCTGCTGCGTTGTATTTGGACCACAAATTACCAATGTCACGGAGTAAAGTACCTTGATGTAGGTTGTCCTCGATTCTAACTCTGAAAGTCGTCTTTACATTGTAAAGTAAAAGTGTTTTGTGGGATCAGCTTGTTTTCTCTACAGTCGTCCTATCAGATTGATTACTCACGTTCACAGTCACGCCACATTTGCAGAGAGCTGTGCAATTTATGTTCAGACATGCCTTGACACACTTACAATGCCCACCTGCACCCTTTGGCAGGCTGACAACCACATTTGATGAGTTGGTGGCACACCTTTGATGCTTCAGGAATGTGGTCCAAACTGGTTCCCATACCAGTAGCACTCAGTCAGGTCCAAACCCCATTCCGATGGAGATGGAAGCACGGTGACATGGTGATAGTGTTTTTCCCCAGCAATGACCCGCCTGATATACCGCCTCTTAGCATGTTTCATACAACGCGCAGCGGTTGGTGGAATAGCGTCCAATCACCCTTCCTTTCCTAGTGAACAATTTGTCTTTGCGAGTTTCATTCACCGTCATGCAGGTACATTGTTCTGTCATACAACAATACGACAAAACGCTCAATGATGGCATCTGCTGGTCTACCAATGTCTATGGTAGGGACATTACTCATTGCCATGAATGCGCCTGTGACCTCATTGTCAAGCTTCCAACGTTTCCCATGCAGTTCTCTTCCTCTTCCGGCAAAGGATGACGTCTGGTCACAACCAGTAAACGCATGGAAAACTGGTAGCGCTTTACAATTTATCATGTCCCAAAGCGTCAGCTATACCATGGATAGGAATGTACCTAAACTTCTTGCCGGGACACCATATGCTATCCACATGTTCCGTAGCAGCCAATTTTCGAAACATGGCTGTTGCCAACACAATAACATCGGTGTCTACTGTTCTAAAGCATCACACGCTTGTACCCATACCAGACGCAATCCGCTGCATGCAGCAGTAGTCTAGTGTCGGCTTCTTCTTGTGTACATGGCGACAAATTGCGAATAACTCTGTCCATGGTTTACACAGTACAGAATCTCCAGTGGAAGGAAATAACTTGCTTATCGCGAGTTTCCGATCGTCATGGACACATCTGCCAGATACTTGAAGAGTTCTGTCTTGTTCTCAGATAGTTTCAGGAATGAGTCCCAATTGCCAGGTAATGTATTAAGTCCGATGGACTCGCCGTCGGGTGCCACTTCCTCGTTTTATGCACGGTGCCGTCGCTTTCAAACTGGTCGGTCGGGGTTGTAGGAATCCCAGATAATGTTGATTCTCCTAACATGCTGCAGCTGTGAGTTGACATACTTTACGAATACATCATGTGGCGTTATATGATTGAATGTCTCGCAGCACCGGGCTTCAAAACATGTGTACAACAGCGGCGCCATCCAGAAGTAAGGCTTCAACCCCAGGTGTATCTTCTTCGGCATCAACCAGTGTTTCCAAACAGTGTACAAGATCAGAACTTCGTGCCCGTAGCTGTAATTTGTCCAAGAAGTTGTGAAATGGATTTGGTGGACATGCCTGGTTCTCATGACTAAAAAACTCATCAAGGTCACCACCGCGGAGATGACCAAAAATGCGATGTATAATTGCGAGAACAAGGAACAGTTCTTTTTCAGGGACATAAGCTGTTGCTTTTCTTTTGATACAGTTTCGTGTCGGTAGAGAGCCAAACAGCGCGAATTTGTTTCTCGTGATTGGCTGAAACAGTGACGTAGATCTTTTTGTCAAGACGACTGTCGAAGAACTCTGGAATTGCTTTGTTCCTTCCTGTTGAATGTTCCGGACTGTGTTTATGACTTCTGAATCCACTATGTCTCGGTATCTAGTACTAAAAGATCGCAACTGTCCATCCATGAATGGATTGCCCATTTTCTCTATCACAGAACAAAGCGCAAGTCCACCTGTCTTTGAAATGCTGTCTGAGTGCTCATTACTTGTTCGTGATGGTGTAGATTGGGACCGTGGCTCTGATCGGGTTTGACATGTTCTAGAAATGCTTGAAACTCACCGACCACTCTGGCCATCTCAGGTCCTGATACCATCCACCTCAGAAGCTCAGCCGAAATTCTCCGTAAGCCCCACAGCTCCCCCCACCCCCAATCACCCTTAACACATTTGTTGTATGCTCGTGAGTCGTGGGTCGATGGCTATGGCAGAAAATGATCTGCGTGACTTGTGAACAACAAAGTGTCCCGCTTCAAACTCCTTTACCAAACTTGGGTGCGATTTGGGGAGATACATCATGTCACGAAGGTGGACTGGGAGCCATCGCGAATAGTGCGTATTGGTCCAGCACAAAAGAACCAGGGTAATCAGTTGGTTAATGCTTCTCTGTACAAAATGAAAATTGCCACTGCGAATGGACTGAACAAACACCAACACAGTCAGCTCGAAATCAAGTGTAATGGACCAGTACAGAAACTGGACTCTTTGCAGCTCGTTTCGCTCTCCATTCATCAAATGTTAGCGGATGTTCCTCCGTTGTCAAGCTGGTCATGTACTTCTTGTATGCTTTCGTTCATCATATGTTACAAACTGCTTGCTGTTACTTTTGGTGTGCATGTCGGGTTCGCGTCACATGTACTGCTTTGATAAATGAATCTGTGGAGCCAGAAGATGCATGTTTGCATCTGCAATAGCAAGCAGGTCCATCCACTATCTTGTAGCCAGTCTCCAAGTGTTTTCAGTGCGGCCATTTCTATGTGCAGGCCACCAAACATGATCAAATATCGACCTCCCCATGCGTATCTGGCCATTCCATTGTATGATTTTGGCGACAGCATACAGTGGCTGATCACAAGCCATGACAGGTATTTGGCCGGGGTTAAGAAACTCTGCGGCGGCTATCACATCCATTGCATGACGTATCATGGCAGGTGACTTCGCCTGTTTCTTAAATGAAATAGGGGCAACAGAACACTAATGTCCACTAGGTAATCTCACCGCATGCAGTGTGCTTCTCTGTTTCAGACGATTGGTATGCGGCCCCATGAAACAGTCATGTCCTGCGTCAGCACCTGCCAGTTGACATACATTTTTTGTAATGGTCTAGCCACACGTAACTGCTGTTTCAAACATACCGTCATGCTTGCACACTCTTCGCTTAAGGATCCCGATGACCCTCATGTACATATTGGTTTTTTCTCTTTCTCACGTAAATATAACAGGCATTATACTCGTGTAGGTCTCCTGGTAATGCTGATATAGATTTTCGATTTTGAGTTTCCTATTCTCATCAATGACGATCACACCCCTCTATCCTCTCCACCACACTCTGAAGTGGGGATGTTGAAATATGGATATTCCTGTTCCGTGTAAGGCACCCTGTGCTGTTGTGGATGTCGGGTTATGATCAATGTTATCAACAGCACTGGTATGTGAAAATGCCTTTAACGAAGTTTCGGGCGGCACACACAAGCGAGTCCTCATATTGCTTGCAGACACTATTTTTTCCCATTTCTGTGGATATATCCAGTTACTCTGTCATAGGAAATAGAAAGACCCAAGTCATACACTTGTCTATGAGACCACGCTTTCTAGTTTCGGCATGTACAAGTAGACCTGTATATATTGGAAGTGGAGGTTTTTCTTCCTCGAGATTTCCTGTGATATGACACAGTTTGAGCCTTCACGTCGTCGAATCGTGCAATTAAATTGCAACAGCTGAGCTATAGTGAGGGATGCTTGAGCCTCAGGTACGTTACCAGATTTGGTGTTAATATTCGGTCCACGTAAGATCATGTCAACCAGTGTTGTGAGTGACTGTGGAACCGACTTTTGCTGGCAACTGTTATCGAACGAACCAGTAAAAACTGACTTTTCTTTGCTAAATATGTCTCGGCGGACAATTGTGGCTGCTCTATAATGATGTACCATGTGTACGGTACATTTATTTACTGAATGCAGAATTATATTTACATTGTACCTGTTTAGCACATACATACCACACGTAGTTTGTAGCCAATATACACGTCTTTGCCTCCATATACCCATGTGTGGCATTGAATCCGCATAACAATCCCTATGATTGTCTTTCAAATTTATTACACCGCTGATGGACAATCATATTCCATTACTATAGCAACCAGAGACATGTATTCGAGTATATGTCATGGGCTAGCAGAGTTTGGTTTCATCGCAAGATGCGGAACTATTTTTAGAAATTTAAGCTGTATTAAAAGTGTACATGTAACATAGATCCGTAAAATATCACATCTCCTAATTGCAAAAGCGACCATGTTTGATGGTCATCTTGAAACAAACTGATCGACAGTCATGGTGACACTGTATATGATTAGGTTTTTGGTGTATTAGTTTCAATAATGTTTAATTATAAGAATGAATACAGCACATGTAAGTGGTTAATGTAGAACTGATTACACCAGTTGAACTGCCATGAATTACATATTGTGCCATGTATTGTATATTTTTCCAATGCAACTCGCGATCAATGGTTAAATTTAAAATAAATTATTAGTCAACATGTGAAGACATCACATGTGAAGACATACTTATGTGGGATGCTTAATGTGGGAGAAAACCATGCATGTTTGCAACAAGCATACCCATGCCATTCATCATACCATATTACATACTACATTTGATTTGTATATTCCTCAAACTGGTATGTATACATGTAATAGGTGCATGAAATGCTGTTTATAACAACGCCATACAGTAAAGAATAGAACAAAACCAGAACATTCTAGCGGCCATTTTATTTTGTGGAAGGATATTGCATCACTATCTCTTGTATTTTCCATTTATTTATTTGTGAAGGAAAGCAATGTATATGTGTTCAACTTTATTATGCCCCCGCCAACCGAATGGTGAGGGGGCATATATGTTACCTGGCGTCCGTACGTACGTACGTACGTACGTACGTGCCCGTACTCCCGAAACCTTAACGCTGGGGTAAATGGCTTATAATTTTCTGTTTCCTTGCTCGGAATCTGCATTCACATTTTTCACACACATTGCTCCAATGGTCCTCTACCCCGCCCTGTGACAAATTCACATTCGTCCCGCCCCCGCTAAGCCCAGTTGGTGCTTTCGAAACCTTAACCCTGGGTATAAAATGGCTTATAATTTCTGTTTCCTTCCTCGATTCTGCTTCACATTTCACACACGCATTGCTCCAATGGTCCTCTACCGCCCTTTGATGTGACAAATCCACATTCGTCCCGCCCACAAAGCTAACCCGGGTCAAGGTCACAGACATTGGTGCTTTCGAAACCTTAAAACGCTGGGTAAATGGCTTATAATTTTCTGTTTACCTTGCTCGATCTGCTTCACATTTCCACACGCATTGCTCCAATGGTCCTCTACCGCCCTGTGACAAATCCACATTCGACCTGCCCCCCGCTAAGCCCAGGGTCCAAGGTCACAGACTTGGTGCTTTCGAAACCTTAACGCAGGGTAAATGGCTTATAATTTTCCTGTTTCCTTGCTCGGATCCTGCTTCACAATTTCACACAACGCATTGCTCCAATGTCCTCTACCGCCCTGTGACAAATTCACATTTCGTCCCGCCCCCGCTAAGCCCAGGGTCAAGGTCACAGACTTGGTGCTATCGAAAACCATTAACGCTGGGTAAATGGCTTATAATTTCTGTTTCCTTGCTCGGATCTGCTTCACATTTCACACACGCATTGCTCCCAATGGTTCTCTAACCGCACTGTGACAAATTCACATTCGTCCCGCCCCCGCTAAGCCAGGGTCAAGGTCACAGACTTGGTGCATTCGAACCTTAACGACTCGGGTAAATGGCTTTATAATATCTGTTTCCTTGCTCGGATCTGCTTCACATTTCACACACGCATTGCTCCAATGGTCCTCTACCGCCATGTGACAAATTCACATTTGTCCCGCCCCCGCTAAGCCCAGGGTCAAGGTCACAGACTTGGTGCGTTCGAAACCTTAACGCTCGGGTAAATGGCTTGTAATTTCTGTTTCCTTGCTCGGATCTGCTTCACATTTCACACACGCATTGCTCCAATGGTCCGCTACCGCCCTGTGACAAATTCACATTCGTCCCGCCCCCGCTAAGCCCAGGGTAAAGGTGACAGACTTGGTGCATTTGAAACCTTAACGCTCGGGTAAATGGCTTGTAATTTCTGTTTCCTTGCTCGGATCTGCTTCACATTTCACACACACAATGCTCCAATGCTCCTCTACCGCCCTGTGACAAATAAACATTCGTCCCGCCCCCGCTTTGCCCAGGGTCAAGCTCACAGACTTGGTGCGTTCGAAACCTTAACGCTCGGGTAAATGGCTTATAATCAAATATGCCTCGTTTTCTTTGGCTGCCAGCGGGGGCATTCGTGTGCCGACAGGCCACATTTCTAGTGAATGTCTGTATTTGTTCGTAACAGCACACGACTCGCAGACAAATGTTGTAAAACAGTCTATTTCGGCAGCCATTTTTAAATATATTGCAATTTACAGATGTAATTAAATATAAGATGTATTTTAAATCAGTTTACATTCAAATTGTGACTTAATTATAGCAATTTACCCGGTTAATATTGATCAGACTGAAAGTTAACAGTCCTTAATAAAACAATATAATAATGTTCGGCGGCCATTTTGTAGAATGGCCGCCATTTGTTCATCCAGCGGCTTTTTGAGCGCAGACAACCAGGATTGATAGACAATAGGCTACTGAATCCGAAAATCATACTCACCAAAAATCCCACATGGGGGTGGGGGGGGGTGGGAGGGGGAGGGGGGGTTATTGCTGGCTCAAGGTCTATTAGCAACACCTTTCATTTTTGTCGAGCCTGCTTGCGGAAAGCAAGACATAGTGATCACAATGACGTCCGGGTGTCCGTGCATCTGTCCATCCGTCCGTCTGTCTGTCCGGGCTAACATTGGGGGTTTAGGGGCTAGGGGGAGGAGCCTAAGACAATAGAATACAATAGATTTATTCCATTATAGTACCGCCGATTTGTGCGAAAATTGCGCACTTTCTGGCACAAGTATGAAACTTTGCATACTGGTAGAGTTTAACATACTGATCATTTTGTGATATGGATGCAAGCAAAAAAAACTCAAAATGGCCGCCATTTTCAAGATGGCCGCCATCTCACTTCTTTCTTACATATATTTCTTATTAATGTGTTTTTTCGAGAGTTTCAGCTAGCAAATAATTATAAACGACATAGTTCTGATTGCAGATTATTTTATGATGATATGTGATATGACAACATTCAAAATGGCGGAGATTTTAAAGATGGCCGCCAAAATATGATTATTTTACGGCATTTAGTTATGAATTTCATGTGACAAACAAGCGGTCAAAGTGCAATGGTTTGTTCTGGTAAAAATGATAACACTGGGTCTACATATGATTTAATATGTAGAACAGCTTGAAATTATTCAAGATGACAACTCATTTAAAGATGGCCGCCACACTCGGAAGTTTCATAAAATTACTTTTCGACGTTTATTTTACTGCTGCGTTGTATTTTGGACCACAATTACCAATGTCACGGAGTAAAGTACCTTGATGTAGTTGTCCTCGATTCTAACTCTGAAAGTCGTCTTTACATTGTAAAGTAAAAGTGTTTTGTGGGATCAGCTTGTTTTCTCTACAGTCGTCCTATCAGATTGATTACTCACGTTCACAGTCACCGCCACATTTGCAGAGAGCTGTGCATTTCAGACATGCCTTGACACACTTACAATGCCCACTGCACCCTTTGGCAGGCTGACAACCACATTTGATGAGTTGGTGGCACACCTTTGATGCTTCAGGAAGTGTGGTCCAAACTGGTTCCCATACCAGTGCACTCAGTCAGGTCCAACCCCATTCCGATGGAGATGGAAGCACGGGACATGGTGATAGTGTTTTTCCCCAGCAATGACCCGCCTGATAAACCGCCCTCTTAGCATGTTCATACAACGCGGCAGCGGTTGGTGGAATAGCGTCCATCACCCTTCCTTTCCTAGTGAACAAGTCTTTGCGAGTTTCATTCACCGTCATGCAGGTACTTGTTCTGTCATACAACAATACGACAAAACGCTCAATGGATGGCATCTGCTGGTCTACCATGTCTATGGTAGGGACATTACTCATTGCCATGAATGCGCCTGTGACCTCATTGTCAAGCTTCCACGTTTCCCATGCAGTTCTCTTTCCTCTTCCGGCAAAGGATGACGTCTGGTCACAACCAGTAAACGCATGGAAAACTGGTAGCGCTTTACATTTATCATGTCCCAAAGCGTCAGCTATACCATGGATAGGAATGTACCTAAACTTCTGCCGACACCATATGCTATCCACAGTTCGTAGCAGCCAATTTTCGAAACATGGCTGTTGCCAACACAATAACATCGGTGTCTACTGTTCTAAGCATCACACGCTTGTACCCATACCAGACGCAATCCGCTGCATGCAGCAGTAGTCTAGTGTCGGCTTCTTCTTGTGTACATGGCGACAAATTGCGAATATCTCTGTCATGGTTACACAGTACAGAATCTCCATAAGTGGAAATAACTTGCTTATCGCGATTTCCGATCGTCATGGACACATCTGCCAGATACTTGAAGAGTTCTGTCTTGTTCTCAGATAGTTTCAGGAATGAGTCCCAATTGCCAGGTAATGTATTGTCCGGATGGACTCGCCGTCGGGTGCCACTTCCTCGTTTTGCACGTGCCGTCGCTTTCAAACTGTCGGGGTTGTAGGAATCCCAGATAATGTTGATTTCTCCTAACATGCTGCAGCTGTGAGTTGACATACTTTACGAATACATCATGTGCGTATGATTGAAATGTCTTCGCAGCACGGGCTTCAACATGTGTACAACAGCGGCGCCATCCAGAAGTAAGGCTTCAACCCCAGGTGTATCTTCTTCGGCATCAACCAGTGTTTCCAAACAGTGTACAAGATCAGACTTCGTGCCCGTGCGTAATTGTCCAAGTTGTGAACAAATGGATGCGGTGGACATGCCAAGGTTTCTCAATTGACTAAAAAACTCAATCAAGGTCACCAAACTCCCGCGGACCTAGAACATTGCGGATGTACAAAAATTGCGAGAAACAGGAACAGTATTTTCTTTTTTCAGGATAGGACATTAAGCTGTTCGCATTTTCTTTTGGATACAGTTCGTGTCGGTTAGAGAGCCAAACAGCGCGAATTTGTTTCTCCGTGATGGCTGAAACAGTGACGTAGATCTTTTGTCAAGACGACTGTCGAAGAAACTCTGGAATTGCTTTGTTCCTTCCTGTTGAATGTTCCGGACTGTGTTTATGACTTCTGAATCCACTATGTCTCGCGTATCTAGTACTAAAAGATCGCAACTGTCATCCATGAATGGATTGCCCATTTTCTCTATCACAGAACAAAGCGCAGTCACCTGTCTTTGAAATGCTGTCTGAGTGCTCTTTACTTGTTCGTGATGGTGTAGATTGGGACCGTGGCTCTGATCGGGTTTGACATGTTCTAGAAATGCTTGAAACTCACCGACCACTCTGGCCATCTCTGGTCCTGATACCATCCACCTCAGAAGCTCAGCCGAATTCTCCGTAAGCCCCACAGCTCCCCCCATCACCCTTAACACATTTGTTGTTTTGCTCGTGAGCGTGGTCGATGGCTATGGCAGAAAATGATCTGCGTGACTTGTGAACAACAAAGTGGGTCCCGCTTCAAACTCCTTTACCAAACTTGGGTGCGATTTGGGAGATACATCATGTCACGAAGGTGGACTGGGAGCCATCGCGAATAGTGCGTATGGTCCAGCACAAAGAACCAGGGTATCAGGTTTGGTTAATGCAGTTTCTCTGTACAACAATGAAAATGTTGCCCTTATGCCGAAAGCGGGATTCAGAACCAACAAACCCAAACCAAAACAGTCCAGCTCGAAATCCCAAGTGTAATGGACCAGTACAGAAACTGGACTCTTTGCAGCTCGTTTCGCTCTCCATTCATCAAATGTTAGCGGATGTTCCTCCGTTGTCAAGCTGGTCATGTACTTCTTGTATGCTTCGTTCATCAATATGTACAAACTGCTTGCTGTTACTTGGTGTGCATGTCGGGTTCGCGTCACATGTACTGCTTTGATAAATGAATCTGTGGAGCCAGAAGATGCAATGTTTGCATCTGCAATAGCAGCAGTCCATCCACTATCTTGTAGCCAGTCTCCAAGTGTTTTCAGTGCGGCCATTTCTATGTGCAGGCCACCAAACATGATCAAATATCGACCTTCCCCATGCGTATCTGGCCAATTCCATTGTATGATTTTGGCGACAGCATACAGTGGCTGATCACAAGCCATGACAGTATTTGGCCGGGGTTAAGAAACTCTGTGGCGCGGCGTATCACATCCATTGCATGACGTATCATGGCAGGTGACTTCGCCTGTTCTTGAAATAGGGGCAACAGAACACTAATGTCCACAGGTATCTCACCGCATGCAGTGTGCTTCTCTGTTTCAGACGATTGGTATGCGGCCCATGAAACAGTCATGTCCTGGTCAGCACCTGCCAGTTGACATACATTTTTTGTATGGTCTAGCCACTCGTACTGCTGTTTCAAACATACCGTCATGCTTGCACACTCTTCGCTTAAGGATCCATGACCCTCAGGTACATATGGCTCTTTCTCACGTAATATAACAGGCATTATACTCGTGTAGGTCTCTGGTAATGCTGATATAGATTTTCGATTTTGAGTTTCCTTCTCATCAATGACGATCACCCCTCTATCCTCTCCACCACACTCTGAAGTGGGATGTTGAAATATGGATATTCCTGTTCCGTGTAAGGCACCCTGTGCTGTTGTGGATGTCGGGTTATGATCAATGTTATCAACAGCACTGGTAGTGAAAATGCCTTTACGAAGTTTCGGCGCACACACAAGCGAGTCCTCATATTGCTTGCAGACACTATTTCCCATTTCTGTGGATATATCCAGTACTCTGTCATAGGAAATAGAAAGACCCAAGTCATACAACTTGTCTATGAGACCACGCTTTCTAGTTTCGGCATGTACAAGTAGACCTGTATATATTGGAAGTGGAGGTTCTCGAGATTTCCTGTGATATGACACAGTTGAGCCTTCACGTCGTCGAATCGTGCAATTAAATTGCAACAGCTGAGCTATAGTGAGGGATGCTTGAGCCTCAGGTACGTTACCAGATTTGGTGTTAATATTCGGTCCACGTAAGATCATGTCAACCAGTGTTGTGAGTGACTGTGGAACCGACTTTTGCTGGCAACTGTTATCGAACGAACCAGTAAAAACTGACTTTTCTTTGCTAAATATGTCTCGGCGGACAATTGTGGCTGCTTTAGCAAGAATAATGCCATCGTCGTCAAAATCCCTGTCATAAGCTGTTTTTAGGGCAATACCAATGACCTCATTGAATGCAAGCAAAACGTCCCGACCATGCATGTGCGCTTCCATGTCCGGAAAGTGAGCCAGAAGTCTGTTTTTGAAATGTGTAGTCTGTAGCCTACCCGATACATCAACACCGAGTTGATGTAATCCTGACGTGTACATCTTTGCCAAATTTGCTAGTTTCAATACTAATGGGACGTCACCACTCTCTGTTCTAGCGTCATCTATATATGTTACAAGCTCTGCAAGGACAATGCCGTGCGTCCTTTTATCCTGGTATTCTTCTGCATCATCGGTACTCACATTTGCTGCCTTCCTGTACAGTAAGGACAGGCAGTTGACATGATACACAGCATCTTGTGCCATCATGTCACCTGCACTAAGCTTACCCAACAGCATGCTATCATTTAAGATTTCAGCACACTGTTTTACACGTTTGTGTAAACGAAAAAATTGATGCTTTCCTAAGATCACCTGATTCCGACCCTGCATCACAGAAGAAGCAAGTGCTACACTTCTCTTGCACTGTACCAGAGGTAGATCGCGTTACCTTCGACTGACATTGGCTACTACTTCCAGGTTTACTATCATCGTCGGGGTATCGTCTCTTTTTTGCTCGTTGTAGATTTCTGTTATCAACTGTGTTGCGACATGTTTTGTGCCACTTTGCTCTATGCCGTGTGAATGAGTCCGCTAGCCCATCTGGATGAGATAAGCTAGCGACGTCAATATCAGCTGGTAAGCATCCAAGCTGCTTAAACTCTTCAAGGTTCCGTGCCAATGATTCGTATCCAGCACCGGCATTTGCTCTCTTTGTGTCAGCCGGCACTGAAGAACATCGCGTGTTGCGTGTTGACACAAAATACACAGTTCCCAGTCAATTGGGCGATCAGGTTTATGCTGATCACCACCAACTACATCCGTTCGATCTTCGGTAAGTTCAGTATCAGCCATGATACGTTCGATTATCGACGAATTCGCCCGACAAATTCAATTATCGTTTTCTTTGCGTTTTCTTAACAACGCTGTAATTTATAACGACGAGGTAGTTGCTAAGAGACCTATAATAAACAATAACACACCGCAAACCAGCAACAGGCCGAGGGTTTATCCTTTTAGGCTAGCAACCACCAATTAGTTTTACTATACAACTTAACCGATTCCTCCAAATATGGCCATTCTCTCACACTTTCACTATTCGTATGGATGCTGTGGAACCTACCTTTTCATAACCTGCAACCTGTCTGCACCGGATTTTCACTAATTAAACAATATGTTCACTTACTCCTAAGAAAGAAAAAATCAACCTTGTCCAGTCCGCCATATTGTTTATCATCACAATGTCATGTGACGTAGTGTTCACATCACGTGACAAGCAGGCTCAGTAATTTCTTTTAAATGCTAGAAATGTGCTGGAAACTGGTGTTAAAAACACCCCAACATGTTTCTCAAGTAAAATTGGGCTGTAATGGATCAGGATTTACAAGCAAACTGGGTCTGTGGCCTCAAAACGTCTGCACTATTTTTTTATACCGGACTACTAAAGCATACCCCCTGGCCGATGTGTACTATATTTAGCACAGTCATACCTTTACCACCTGGTTACGACACTGCGACAAATGTTTTTAATTTACAAAGCTAAATTAAAAATATAGTTATGTATAGATCTGCTCTAGTATTATTCGTCGGTGATGCAATACAACGTGTTTACGTCATGGCAGTCTGAGGTTGACTGCAACGATTTGGTACCAAGTACATTCGACTTGCATAATATAGCTGTTTATTGGCTTTATCAATATTAACACCGCTGTGATATACTCTGACGTCCATACCTGTCAGATTGTGTCAGTATTAACAACACTGTGCTTTTTCTGTACTCATTACGTTCTAACTGATTGTTGTCGAGAATAACAACGCTGTGTTTTATACCTCGTACGCTGCAATTGATTTATTTGAAATACATGTACACCCCGGAGATACCAAATCAGCGATTCGTGTGGGCGGCCGACGATATGGTGGGCGGCCGACAAAAGATAACTAACTACAACTACATACTCGTCGCGATATTGTGGGCGGCCGGCCGGTCACGCAGCAGTGTTAAAAACAGCTTCCAACGACATACATACGTCAAGTTAGCGTATCCATGAACAATGGGCTTATGTGCTTGTTATCAAGCTATGTCTTAATTTCGCTACCACATGCATGTACATTGTACTTTGATAATGCCATACACGGTCTGCAAGATGCAATTAAATCAATGGCGAATGTATACATAAAAAGCGTCATTGACTGTGAATACGTAGGGTTAAAAATTAGGCACACCAATCGGCTCGCTTTTCCAATGAAAATGTTTAAAATATGGAGCAATTTAATTTTACCGAAAAATGTCTATTACTAGGTGGCCATCTTGGATTTCGCGGCCATCTTGCTTTTTTATTGATTTTTCGGATTTTGTTTCCAATGCTACGATTCAAATTTACCATTTTGTGAAATTTTCAGGACTTTATCTCAAAGGAAATTTACATAGAAGAGCCTATATCGACAGACAATACAGCTTGGTGGCCATTTTGAATATGGCGGCCATCTTGACTTTTTTCGATTGTGTCCATATCCAAAAATATTCAGTGCATCATGTTTTATCATCGTGCCAAGTTTCATGCTTGTGACACGAAGTGCGCAATTTCGTGAAAAGTATTCACAAATCGGCGGTACTATTAGCCCCTAAACCTATTGTAGTTTAGGGGCTATTCCTTTGATCTTTTAAAGAACAAATATCCCATAAATGGCTGTCCGTCCGAGCAACCAAGGGTGTAGAAGGGGCCATGGGGCGGAGCCTAACACAAAATAATCCTTTCATTTATTCCGTGTGGCCCCTTATTCTATTCATTACAAGGGGTCATCTCTTTGATCTAGAACAATCTTCATTATTGGTGGGCCGTCCGCCCGTCTGTCCGTCCGAGGGCACTTGTTGGGTACAAACGTACCCAACAAATGCTCTCTCGTTTGCTGGGCTTTTTAGGGATCTTCTTGGGTAGGGTTAGGGTTAGTGTTGGGTATTTGTTTTACAGTAAAAACCCAACAAGTCCGTCCCCGTCCGTCCGTCCATCAGTCCGTCCGTTAAAGTTTTTAAAAATACCATCAAATGCCTCGGCGGGCTCGACATGTGTTCCGCGGCCATCTGGTTCATTAATTCTTGAACCGCTTCAACGATTTTGATAATATTTGGCCGCAGGGATGTTTATCTAAGCATGTGTTAGTATTTATACAACCATTTTAAAAAGTGTGTGTACACTACTCCTCTAAAACCTTTCAGTCAATCAATCTGACACTAAACACACATATTGAAGATGTGCACCTTGCACCTTGCACTTTTTTTTAAAGAAATATATTACCTTGTACAGTTAACTTAGCCATATTTTCTACATTTTTGTATTCAATTGTATATAGGGTACATAGTTTGTGTACACTACTCCTCTAAAACCTTTCAGTAAATCGATCTGAAACTATACACACATCTTCTACACATATTGTTTTTAGTCATTTTAACAAAAATATCACCTTTAAAGGTACATGCCCATTCAGTAGGCACAACATGTTCTTGATATCAGAGATATCATCTGAGAAATATTCTGGCAAAATAAACATTCATTCACCATTACCCCATGTATTGATTGGCATTATAATACATTTTATATCAGACGTAAATTTGTACACTGATATCAGGGGCGATAACCGTGTTTCCTTTAAATGCTAACGGACATTACTATTTATTCTCTGTATTTATTTTTTTGATGTGCAATGGTCATGCTTTATAATCTGTCGAAAAGATTCTTTTTTCAGGTGAACAAAATAGCATGTCTCATTTGCATATGAAAATAGCCTGATACCACCGCGAGTCAGTATCAGTAAAATATAGATTACTAAATGATTATATCTGTATAGCTGGCACATTTTAGAACTGGTGGAAAAGTAACACAAGTATACACTTATGTAATTCCTATAAGGAACATGTTGTGCCTACTGAGTGGGCATGTACCTTTAATAGCCATTTTTTCTATATTTTTGTATGCAATTCTATATAGTTTGTGTGGACTACTCCTCTAAAACCTTTCAGTCATTTGACATTGAATGTGAATCATGTCTGTGTTGTAGGAGACCTATAGACCTGTGGAAACACGCCTTCAATGGAAATTTCCCACAGACGGTGAGTATGTCTGGCCCTCGACCACTGGCCCTGGGCTGACAAAATGGGACTGACGTCGTTTATAAAATGGTAGATCCTGCTCCGCTTATTACCATGACAAAACACTTGGGGTAGATATAGTCACCACCGTGTCCGTCTGTCTGTCTGAGTTTTGCGTTGAAGGTTTTGGCCATCTCTGTTAACATCAGCCAGATTGGCTGGAAACTTTGTATACCGGGTACTTATTTTTCATCATCCATATTTTCATTCTGTAGCCCACCCATGCAGACCCTGTGCTCAATTTCAAGATCAAATTACTTAGAAATATACGTTAATGTTGTTGTTTTTTTTTTGTTAAAATATTTGCGGGGTTACTGATTTACCGGTATTGTTATAATGAGTCGGGTTAATTCAGTGACTGAATGATGACCAGCATAGTGCCAGATCAGACTGCGCGAATGCTGATCTGGGACTATGTTGGCTGCATACTTTGTAAGCTCCCAATTGTCAGCCGACGGCACATTTATATGAAATGTAGATGCCAATCATCCTACAATCAATAAGTTAGTCCATGATTATAACAGCGGGTTAAATATGGGATCGAACCCGTTGTCCCCGTCTTAAAAGTCTGTAGCTGTTGATAGGCCGTTAAACACCAATAAATCAAATCAATCCATGATTATAAAACTCGATATCAGGAAGTTTGTTTTGTTGAGGCTGAGGTGTGGTCAGTCTCGGCCAATTAAACTTCTTGATTAAGACTACAAATTTCAACAACTTGCTTAAATTGTTTTATAGTCATGGGCATGTGGCCATACATTCTGCTGATGGTAGTAAATGACTATGGGTGAATGGCAGACATCCAATACATCGACCCAGAAATTGAAGGGATCATCAGTGGGGCTAACTCCATTGGGAAGCTAGTCCCCTCCTTTCAATGACCCCTTCATTATACACTTATTAGAGTTTTTGTTTCTGGTTGCAAATGGTGTATGATCTCTCTTTCAGCCTGTTGTCCAATTAGTAGGTATAGAGTCCATGTGAGAATCTTTTGTTAAAATACAAAAATCCAATTCAGTTAACCAAACAATGTATGGATGTTGTTTCTATATCTACATGCTGAAATCATCCTAATGATGGCTACAATGCAGGTTGTATTATCACTGATGGTATAAATGCACATAAAGCTGACATGACGTACAGGCGAACGTCTCTAAACCAGACACCCAAGAAAACATCCGTGATCTTTTTTTTGACAAGTTTCTTGGTCATGTATCTCGGGTGATAATCTCTGTTCTTGATTGCACAACTATGGCTCAGAACGATTAAATACCTGGGGGCCTTTTCACTAAACTTTGTACGACTAAAATGTAAGTGCAAAATTATAATAGTCTGTAAATTTCACATTAACAATGTTTTCTTGTAAACAATTATTGGATTTACATTTATAAATGTAAATTCATCCTTTAAATTTCCAGACGATCTTAAATTTGCACTTGCGAACATTTTAGTTTAGTGAAACGGGCCCGAGATTTAACAGGGTATCCGGTTTAGAGAGGTTTTACTGCATTTGATTTGGATAATATGATAGCTGCGACCAAACAAAACGATGATCTATGTTGGTAGGCAGCGAAGCATACGAAGGTAAGTGTGGTCACTGTGGTTTAAGGTGCAGGCCCCACTGCTGTGCAAAGTTTCCAGGCAATGCTCACTGTGTTTATTCCTCACTGTGTTTATTCCTCACTGTGTTTCACTGTGTTTATTCCTCACTGTGTTTATTCCTGTGTTTATTCCTCACTGTGTTTATTCCTCACAATTTCCAACAAAATCTCAATCTTTGATTATGAAACGTTATCGATGCGTTTTCAATATCAATACTAAAGTCATTTACTTGAAGTGAATCTGTTTGATCGACTGAGTCTCAGTCAATCAAACTTCTTGATTTCGGGTTACTGTTTAGTCGATAATCACATAAAATTTTAATATCACAAACCAGACTGTGTTCTAAAAATATCAATGAGTTGATTGGCTGAGGTGTGAGCCTAGCATTTTGAGCATGAGATCTGGCACATGCTCAGTGAGGACCGTTTCACTAAACTTCAAACGAGTAAAATGTTCGTAAGTACAAAATTATATTTCACATTAACAATGTTTTCTTGTAACAATTATTGGATTATTGCATAATCACAGGCCCAGGCTCAGGTCTACGTACAGTGTAGTAGCGCACACATGCACACGCATGCACAAACCTTGCATCACTGATAATGCAAGGACTTCATCATTCCGAGTCCTTAGTCTATCGGTAAAGTACATACGGAATAAATGGAAATCTGTGGAAGTCCTCTCACTATCGTCTCCACCAATCCGCGTGCACGTACACACACACCTGCAATCACTCATGCACTCACACACACACGTGCACGCACACACAAGTACATGAACATGGATAATGAACCGACATTGCCAGATATATCGCAATGAAAGGGTTACAAATATTTTACCTTGACTAGATCTGCTCTGGGCGGTGGTGTTTATCCATTGTTGGCTCAGATACGTGTACATGTCACTGTCTGAGTCAATGTCACTGTCTGTGCCGCAGGGCTTCTACAATTTTCAGTTTGTCGGTTCTGGACCGAATTTTGAAATCTCTAGACCGATTGAGATTTGCAAACTATCCTTAAAATTTGGTCGGGAAATAATGAAATCCGGCTGCTATTTCTGTATCAACCGTTTAAATGTACCGATGTTGACACCAAGTCATGTCAATTTTATGACACATATCCGGGGCATATCCGTGTTAAAAGATTGTCGGGTAATAAATCGTTGTGTGTTTGGTAGTCTTTCAACACATTTTTCCCCGTATCGATTTTTCATAACACGCACGTGATAATTCTTACAGGTGTAGGTCTCAATAGCTGTAGAGATCATAATGGTTTATAAATAGACTTGCTTTAAGCGTATGCAAGTCTCGCCATTTCTGATGATTTTAAAATAAAATAAAGAAACCATGCACTGTGGTTATCCGTGTTTGTAATATTTATATTACATATTTCATCCCCAAGTAACCGACACGGACTATTCCATATTAAGTGTGGAACTGTTACATTACGCTGTATTAGGGTTCATTTTTGGTATAAATAAAGTATGTCAAATGGTGTAGCCGGCTCATCGGGATCTACAGTTTGCAAACATTTTGATAAAGGACAAAGGTACGTCTGCCATGTTAAAAGCGTTTATCTGCAATCCAAAATAAAACAATCAGCATTATGATTCGTCTGGAGATGTCGTTTCTAAATGTATCCGTCTTGCAAAAACATGCGAGTCGTCTCCTAATGACATGAGAATCGTCTCGCGTTTTTGCCATCTCGCCTTCCGTTTTTTGGAATTTTGCTGTAACCCGAATTATAAAACGCAGTGTTATAACCCTGTGTTACAGACAGAAAATTCGGGTTTGTTTTGCTCATGCGTATTGATGCAGATCGTGAAGCAAAAACATGCGATCTTCCACCTGTGGTCGAGGTTGTGAAAAAGCAAGATTGAATATGATAGAATTGCGTGTTTTCGTCTCGCAATCTCGCGATCATACTTAGCATTTTCGTGATCAACCTATGCTCGATATCACGAGAACGCGAGATTGTAAAATGTCCCTAACAGGACATCATAATTCTATGAAGATACCTGACTGGAGAAATGGAGCTTTATGACCATGCGACCAATTTAGACCCTGGTCTGGTTTTTACAGCATACACCATTCAGCCATTGAAATATCCATAATGCTTCCAATCAGCCGTGTAGATCCTTGTCAGACTGATAAAAAGTTCAATAGCACGTCAGGAGGGAAATTGACTAGTGACATTCCGCTGTTTCCTGGCCTTCAGTTTTGTTTCCGAGGTCTGATATTGGCTTTAGCATTATGTGGTTCAGGTTGCACTGCAAGATGATCTCTAAGACTATGATTATAATAACATAGCTATCTTGCATTTCATTGTTTGTCTAAACTTGATGTAAATTGTGATTTGATAAAATATGTTTCTACCAAGACTGTCATTCTGGAATGGTCAGCATCTTGCCAGTCGCTGAGAAAGTTTGTGCATAGATTGTTTGGAATACTGGACTATCATGCATGCATTCATCCAAAATATCGTTATAACCATCTATCAGTTGTCTGATATTGAGCCATGCAAGAAATCCTGGGTTATTATCTGTCAGTATTTATCATAATGTTGAATACTGGTACCTTCTGATCCGTTAGTCCGATCCTTCCCAAACTTCATATATAGATTTGTCACATTGATGGCTATCCAAGCAGTGTCATTCGGTTGACCATCCAAACGGTTGAATATCTCTTGATCAGTTCGTCGGATCATCTCCAAATTTCATCAATAGCTTCCTTACATTGAGGGATATCTACAAATATTATTTTGCTGACCTTGATCTTGGTAACCTTCACCTTGGTGTCAACAATTGTGGACATATGTGAGACACTCCCCAGCGATTGCTTTTATTATGCCCCCGCCACCGAATGGTGAGGGGGGCATATAGTGTTACCGGCGTCCGTACGTACGTACGTACGTACGTCTCGAAACCTTAACGCTGGGTAAATGGCTTATAATTTCTGTTTCCTTGCTCGGATCTGCTTCACATTTCACACACGCATTGCTCCAATGGTCCTCTACTGCCCTGTGACAAATCCACATTCGTCCCCCAGCCCCAACCCCCGCTAAGGCCCAGGGTCAAGGTCACAGACTTGGTGCGTTCGAAACCTTAACGCTGGGTAAATGGCTTATAATTTCTGTTTCCTTGCTCGGATCTGCTTCACATTTCACACAAGCATTGCTCCAATGGTCCGCTACCGCCCTGTGACAAATTCACATTCGTCCCGCCCCCGCTAAGCCCAGGGTCAAGGTCACAGACTTGGTGCGTTTCAAACCTTAACGCTCGGGTAAATGGCTTGTAATTTCTGTGTCCTTGCTCGGATCTGCTTCACATTTCACACACGCATTGCTCCAATGGTCCTCTACCGCCCTGTGACAAATCCACATTCGTCCTGCCCCCGCTAAGCACAGGGTCAAGGTCACAGACTTGGTGCGTTTGAAACCTTAACATTCAGTTAAATGGCTTATAATTTGTATTTCCTTGCTCGGATCTGCTTCACATTTCACACACGCATTGCTCCAATGGTCCTCCACCGCCCTGTGACAAATCCACATTTGTCCCGCCCCCGCTAAGCCTAGGATCAAGGTCACAGACTTGGTGCGTTCGAAACCTTAATGCTGGTTAAATGGCTTATAATTTCTGTTTCCTTGCTCGGATCTGCTTCACATTTCACACACACATTGCTCCAATGGTCCTCTACCGCCCTGTGACAAATCCACATTCGTCCCGCCCCCGCTAAGCACAGGGTCAAGGTCACAGACTTTGTGCGTTTGAAACCTTAACATTCAGTTAAATGGCTTATAATTTGTATTTCCTTGCTCGGATCTGCTTCACATTTCACACACGCATTGCTCCAATGGTCCTCTACCGCCCTGTGACAAATCCACATTCGTCCCGCCCCCACTAAGCCCAGGGTCAAGGTCACATACTTGGTGCGTTCAAAACCTTAACGCTCGGGTAAATGGCTTATAGTCAAATATGCCTCGTTTTCTTTGGCTGCCAGCGGGGACATTCGTGTGCTGACAGGCCACATTTCTAGTTTTAATACAATTTTAAAGAAGCGCTTAAAAATGAAAAATGAGAAAATTACCATGTGGATGCCTCATAATCGTAGTCCATAGCAATCACATTAAAGTTTTGAAATCGCCAAGACATTTCCCGGACTATATTTCATTATAAGGAAGATTCCTTAATATCTCGTATTGTGTGTGTATGGTGTTGAAACATCGATATGAAGCTTTGAACCGTACTGTATTTAAGGCGTCTCCAACATATTGCACTCTTCAAATTCTCTGCACGCCAGAACATAACAACTTTATGACAGAACATGACAACTTTGATGACAACTTTATGACAGAACTTGCCACTATTTGATACCATTGGTGTAATAGCACAATGGTGCCAGGTAATGAAGCTACATGAATCACTAAACAAATATTACAAAACATTTTTTATTCCACAAGTAAGTTCGCTAACTCGCGAGAAACTAGGCATGGAGCTTAATTTGACAAAATGTTGTGTCCTGCCACAATGCCGGACTTGTGCCATCATTCCTGCTTGGCTGTGATGAAGAAGTTGCCTTTTGTCAGACATGAACCACACAGGCATCGCTATATAAGTTGACAAGAACACTACAAGCTATCTGCTATAGTGGTTTAGATGATTGTCAGTGTCAGTAGAAATGACTACCGTACATGTTTTTCTTATTATTTAACCCATTACAGACGGGATACAATAGTATAAAATACTAAATAATTCCTATTTCCTTTGTTTCACCTCAAAAGTATATGTTGTTACCACTCATTTGAACCGTCTCGATGAGACGGTTCAAATAAGTGGTAAGAACTATACCGGTACCTTTATCGAGAAATAAACAAAAACTAATGAGATTTTTTTCAACAAAACTTTTTGTATGCTTAGGCTGAAATGGGTTAACAAGCGTTACGGTATTGCCACAAAGTTCTGTACCCTGTGACTATTTATTGAACTATCCTCGTATGCATCCAATAAATTGTATCCCACGCTTGAATATGTATTGTATTGTCTGACAGGAAATGAAGGTAAGTTGGTATTTGTATTTGCACATGGACACCAGTGGAGTACAGTAGGTGGACAGAAGTAATTTCCCGAAAGTTAAAATCCCATAGACTTGCATGTACATGTATTTCCATCTTTACTCTCAAATATGTAGCTCAATTTGAATGAAATATAAAGTGTTTGAAAGAAAATAGATTTTTGCAGAATATGAATGTTTGGTTTCTGATTATAATCACAAGCAGTTTGATAGATACATGTTTTTAAATATGGCATAAATATGTGATGTAACTTTTCGAACGACGTCACCATTGATGTCAATGGGAACAGCATTTCCAAAAATTTCCCATATGTTTAACTGCATGCATCTTGTAAACTACTTTGAATATTGAATACCTACATATATGAATAAAGTTTTGCGCAAACCTATTAAAATCTGTACTGTATATTTGATGTAACATGCTAACAAGCACAGTTACAAGTACAGGGATTTCAACGGGTGGGAAATTACTTCTGTCCAACACCTGTAGTCAGGTTCTTGGAAAAGGGGGTGCGAATTGTAGATCGAGTTTGGGAGTATCCTTGCCCGTAGTTGTGGGCAATAACTCTGCGAAACTAACGTACAATACTGGAGTTTTGCAGAGTTACTGACTGCTAGCAACTATCTCCCCACCCCCACCCCCCCCCCCCCCCAACCAAAAAAATAATTTGATTTCTACATTCAATTTCCACGATTGTAGTTATTTTAAAGCTAAGATTTCTCTATATATTGTATCCCTCAGAAAAACTGAATTTAAAAAATACACACCTGGCCAAATTTTAGTGGTAGTAAGCCTAAATCTTCAGACACAATTTATTCTAGGAAACACATATAAATATCTGTTTCCCACAACAGAGTATCCCAATGTTCAGCGTTAGAATGGCTGTACTGGTTTATCGCAATAACAATATATTTAGATCCAATTTGTTTTGGGAAATCCCAAATATGATAGGAGTTTCCCAAAACAAATGGTGTACGAATATTTACGGTTTTCACTACCTTTTCCAGCGGGCAGCTGGTTGGGAGCATGTGAAGGGTAATTTGATTTGATGGGTTTCATCCATACCGGAACCCTCGGGTACATTTTTGTCTCACCCACGATAGTGGAAAGTGAGACTAAGAGTATCCATCATATCCACTGGTGTGGGACTAAGAGTATTCCATATATACTCCGGTGTGTGACAAGGATATTCCACCCGAGTGGTCAGAATATGTTGTCAGAAACGAGGCTTTGCCGAGTTTCTGACGACATATTCTGACCACGAGGGTGGAATATCCTTAGTCACACACCGGAGTATATCTGGAATACTTTTTCTCTCTCGCATACCTACTAAGTCCAGAATCATGTTTAGCCATAGTACGCCATCAACGAACCACCATAGTATAATACTAACTTTTTTTCTTTATATGCTATCTCCAATACAACCACTCAATCGCATTACCCGTATCAACAAATGGGTGTAAACACAGTTTACACCAACAAATTAGAGTCTCCTACATTGGATCGAAACATTTAACACATAACGGCCCAATGAAAATACGGTCTGAAGACGCCCATGACATCATGTGTAAACCCAATTACTACATACACAAAATAAATAGGACGTAGTACGAGACAAACTCATATAAATATTGAAAATAGACCATATATCCTCGATTCAAATTTGTACAATAATGTTTACAGAATCATTTTATGTTTTTATTTTGAGTATTTATTGCAATTCCGAGACGCTGTCTTCAATTACGCAAATATCAGTCCGCCGAAAGTTTCACTCCGACGGACATTTGTCGTTTCAACACGTTGCCGTTTTCAAGAAATTCTTGATCACTGGATTATTAAACAAATATTCCAATCACTATCAACTGTCACTATACATATGTTTGGGGAAGAATCAACAACATACGAGGTAAATAGTTTGCTGTCAATTACATGTGTTTTTTTTTAATAATAATGTTCGGCCAACTGATTTACAGACGCCCCTGAGAAAAGGATATTCCACCCAAGTGTCAGAATTTGTTATCAGAAACGAGGCTTTGCCGAGTTTCTGACGACTTATTTTGATCAGTAGGGTGGAATATCCTTTTCTCGCATACCCAGAGTCCATTTCAATGTTATTTCCGAAGCCACGCCCATGTGGGATTTTTCTGTCTCACACGGCTATCTCACACGGCTGACCTGTGACACACTGCCAGAACTACTTTTTGTGTATTGGCTTCCAAACGTCGTCTGCATTGTTTACAAACACACGCTCTCTACACAGTACTGTCAGTAGACAACAATGTCAACAACGTCGCTCTGGATTTGTTATGTAGGCTATTATTTATTTCATGTTTTATCCAGTTTTATCAAATTTGCGTAAATTTGTGGGACGAGTTCTGTAAGGTGCGTCTGTAAATCATTTGGCCGAATACTGAATACATGATTATTATTAAAAAAAACACATGTAATTAACAGCAAAATATTTAACTCGTATGTTGTTGATTCTTCACCAAACATATGTCTAGTGACAGTTGATAGTGATTGGAATATTTGTTTAATAATCCAGTGAGCAAGAATTTCTTGAAAACGGCAACGGTCTGTCGGAGTGAAACTTTCGGCGGACTGATATTTGCGTAATTGAAGACAGCGTCTCGGAATTGCAATAAATACTCAAAATAAAAACATAAAATGATTCTGTAAACATTATTGTACACATTTGAATCGAGGATATATGGTCTATTTTCAATATGTATATGAGTTCGTCTCGTACTGCGTCCTATTTATTTTGTGTATGTAGTAATTGGGTTTACACATCATATCATGGGCGTCTTCAGACCGTATTTTTATTGGGCCGTTATGTGTTAAATGTTTCGATCCAATGCATGAGCCTCTAATTTGTTGGTGTAAACTTTGTACTTTGTTTACACCCATTTGTTGATACGGGTAATGCGATTGAGTGGTTGTATTGGAGATAGCATATAAAGAAAAAAAGTTAGTATTATACTATCATGGTAGTTCGTTGATGGCGTACTATGGCCAAACATGATTCTGGACTTAGTAGGTATGCGAGAAAAAGTATTCCAGATATACTCCGGTGTGTGACTAAGGATATTCCACCCTCGTGGTCAGAATATGTCGTCAGAAACTCGGCAAAGCCTCGTTTCTGACAACATATTCTGACCACTCGGGTGGAATATCCTTTTCTCGCATACCCATAGTCCATTTCAATGTTATTTCCGAAGCCACGCCCATGTGGGATTTTTCTGTCTCACACGGCTATCTCACACGGCCGACCTGTCACACACTGCCGGAACTACTTTTTGTGTATTGGCTTCCAAACGTCGTCTGGATTGTTTACAAACACACGCTCTCTACACAGTACTGTCAGTAGACAACAATGTAAACAACGTCGCTCTGGATTTGTTATGTAGGCTATTATTTATTTCATGTTTTATCCAGTCTTATCAAAGTTGCGTAAATTTGTGGGACGAGTTGTGTAATGGGCGTCTGTAAATCAGTTGGCCGAATACTGAATACATGATTATTATTAAAAAAAAACACATGTAATTGACAGCAAACTATTTACCTCGTATGTTGTTGATTCTTCCCGAAACATGTGCATAGTGACAGTTGATAGTGGTTGGAATATTTGTTTAATAATCCAGTGAGCAAGAATTTCTTGAAAACGGCAACGTGTTGTTAAATGACAAATGTCCGTCAGAGTGAAACTTTCGGCGGACTGATATTTGCGTAATTGAAGACAGCGTCTCGGAATTGCAATAAATACTCAAAATAAAAACATGAAATGATTCTGTAAACATTACTGCACAAATTTGAATCAAGGATATATGGTCTATTTTCAATATTTATCCGAGTTTGTCTCGTACTGCGTCCTATTTACTTTGTGTATGCAGTAATTGGGTTTACACATCATGTCATGGGCGTCTTCAGACCGTATTTTTATTGGACCGTTATGTGTCAAATGTTTCGATCCAATGTAGGAGACTCTAATTTGTTGGTGTAAACTTTGTTTACACCCATTTGTTGATACGGGTAATGCGATCGAGTGGTTGCTTTGGAGATAGCATATAAAGAAAAAAAGTTAGTATTATACCATGGTGGTTCGTTGATGGCATACTATGGATAAACATGATTCTGCGCTTAGTAGGTATGCGAGAAAAAGTATTCCATATATACTCCGGTGTGTGACTAAGGATATTCCACCCTCGTGGTCAGAATATGTCGTCAGAAACTCGGCAAAGCCTCGTTTCTGACAACATATTCTGACCACTCGGGTGGAATATCCTTGTCACACACCGGAGTATATATGGAATACTCTTAGTCACACATCGGAGTATATATGGAATACTCTTAGTCCCACACCAGTTCATATGATGGATACTTTTTCTCGCCCCTATTTTGAACATATTTGCGAATCTTAAAATATTTATCTGACCCAGAATAAGACTCGACGTTTTATGCGCTGAATTTATGCGACTTGATAATTCCAAAGTGTTCGCCATGTCAACACATGGGCTAAAACAAAGTTTTCACCCATAAATTGGAAGCTAATGCCAGTTCAGTGGACATTTACAACTTATTATCAAATTAATGTTCAATGTCACCCCTTTTTATACGCCCATTTGGAAAAAGGGGACGCATAATGTATTCACCTTGTATGGGCGAGCGGCGGACGGGCGGGCTGCGGGTGGCGGGCACAGCTTGTCCACACAATAACTTGAGTGCTACTTGACGGATTGTAACCAAATTCGGTATACATGTTTATCACGGCAAGATACAGAAGCCTATTGATTTTCAAAAATTTCCGATGACTTATCTCCCCTTGGCGGACATTCTTATTTTGTCTCGTTGACTGGCCTTGCCTCAACGGGCATATATTGTGACCTTCTGCACACTTGTTGATTAATAAAATAGTCCAAGAATTGCATGGGGAAGTCAATATAGATATTTAATCGTGGAGGGGTTAGTTATATAGGCGTTCCTATCTGACTTTCCTGAACCAATTTGACAAATAAATAGCCAGAAACGCAAGTTAATAAAGATATTTTTTTTCATGGTTTCTTGAACATGACTTTGACCTTGAAAGTGTTACCTTGACCTAATTTGTTTCAAAACATTTATAAATTTAATCAGCGCCCTTAACTCATGGACTAGATCCCATGTTTATGAATCTAGCACCTCGTGGAGCTGGAATATGCCGATAACTGGTTTTGATTGGTGGCCATCTTGGATTTGGCCCAAGATGGACGAAAAGGTGAACATTCAGATTGCTTCCATCAAAGTTCTTGAAAGGTACATGAAGATCATCTGTGCCAAATTTAGGAAAGTTAGCCAGATGTGCGAATTTATGGCCTTTTGGGAAACTACCGTCCCTCACTATTAATGGAATAATCTGAAAATCCGTAAGGACTAGTCCATTTCCATTACATGTGAGGGACGCCATTGATTGTCAACACTCGACCTCCATCAGGGGCTGTGGATCTTCTTTGAGAATTATAAATCATAATTTTTACTGTAGAAATGGGGCTTATTTTGTTTTTGACCAGTGTAGATCCAGATCAGCCTGTGCATCCGCACAGTCTGATCAGGATCTGCACTGTTCACCATTCCATCAATGAAACCTGTTGTGCTTCTAACAAGCAATATAGGCCATTATCAGGCTGCAAGAGTGTGCTATTTGATCAGGAGCTACACTGGTCACAAATTCCATAAGCCCCATTTCTCCAGTCACAGTCACAATTTTGGACAGTTCACCACCTGCATTTGCTTCAACCCACATCACAGTCCCTCGCTGCTGCATGCTTTAACAGTTTAATCTATGTTGGTCATACTCACCACTACAATGCAGAGCTCCAGATAAGTTATGTATCTAAAGAGTATTGTACCCTCAGATTTCAAATTCAAGGCATATTTTACTTTTCTTAAATGTAGTTTCTTCCTTATTAAATATGGAACAAATGATAAAAAAAAAACATTTAAAAATTCATTTATTTGAGCTTCAAAAAGTATTTGCTTTTTGCAGCTCAACTATGTAAATTTCAACTTTATTACAGTATTTGCACTACTAAATTTGAAAATCAATGCATATTTTCACATTGGTGTGAGTATTTGGTACTCCGACTTTGATAATCAGTGCGTATTCTGCTAAAATGTGTGTGTAAAATACGCCAATATGCACCTTATCTGGAGCTCTGTACAATGTAATGACAACCATTTTCAGGCAATGCATCTGAGGATGGCGAACCTGCTACCGGTATTCAATATGTGGGTTTTTCAATGTATGGACTCCAAATATCGAGAAATTATTGTTTTATTTTTACCTCGCCTGCTCGATATGCAGGAAGAACAATGTCCTCCTACCCCTGGCATAGTTGTCGGCATCCACAAACTTAAAATTGGGGTAAACTTCTTGGCATTCCCTTCCTTTGATAGAAGTTATTGATATGTCAGACTTGCATTCCTCTGATGGTCCTCTATCATACACAAACCTTTACATTGAGAACATTTGTTTATCATTATGTTTGTGTTCATGGAATGTCTTGATATTATTATACCCCCGGCATACGAAATATGTCGAGGGGTATAACGTTTTTGTAATTCCGTCCGTCCGTCCGTCCATCCGTCTGTCCATGTTAAAGTTATTAGATACCCATGATCTCAATAACTGTCGGATTGACCTCAGATTTCATATACTTCCTTATCATCATCCATATTTTCATTCCATACCACACTCATGTGGCCTTCGTGTCCATGGTCAAGGTCAAATTACTTAGAGATTTGCGTTAACTTTTTTTTTAATATTTGCGTTAGAAATTTTTGTATGTCGGTCCAGGCGCGGGCCGGGGGAATACGTGAGCCGCTGCTCACTTTCTCTAGTTTGATAACGCTCTGACATTCTGTATAAAATCTGTCCCCCTCTGTCTGCTGCTAGTAATAATAATAATAATAATAATACACTTTATTTAATGAGGGCGACTCATTTAGGCAAAGCCTAATCTCCCATGAGGCCCTCAAAGTTCACGGTCACAAACTGAATGGGCTCACAAAACTTAACACTTCTGTTTCCATTCATGGAATTTCTTGATATTTGACATGCATTTCTTTGGTAGTTCTCTAATTCAGACTGTCGAAAATCCATAACCCTCCGATCACCAGTAACCCAAGGTCAAGGGCACAGACATAGCATGTTCACAAAGCTTAACATTGGCTAAATTGATGACAGGCGGATGGTTTTACCGGCAACAGGTTAACTACTATCAACACGCAAAGGCTGTGAGTTCTTTTTTTATGGAAAAAGCAGAGGTGACCTGAAATAAACACACAGGGTTGTATAAGTTTACAGTTTGATAAATTCCCTGTGCATTTAATCGGGATCAACATGTAAACATATGTAGGGTATGATGTCTGACGTAACTTAGCTACTAAATAATATACTCAATAAGGAGTGTCAGTATTCGCAGCCCACCAAAGTACGGTAACCATTTACATCAAACAAAGAACTGTATAGAAATAGAATACACCCCACCCACCAACACCTAACACGTTTATATACTACAGATATAAATCTCGGCACAACTCTTTATTGCAAACAGCGTAAACCCTGAGTAGACTGCGGGGAAGTGCAATAGCAAAGCCATGACATATCACATGTATTCAATCGACGACCTGTTACCAATATTATCAAATTAGTAACTAAATATAATTTCATGTAGGTGAAAAACTATATAAGATCATTAGAAATTAATGCATTCAAGATGGCGTTGCCATGGGAATGCCTGGTGCATGAAACGGATTAGTGGATGGACATGCAATGGGGCGTGATATGGGATAATAAAGGTCCTTTGAGCATTCACACACTATGTACATACGTTCATCCTTGACGGAATCCCAAATTCCCTCGTTTGGCCCTTCAGTTCAGTTTAGGCTTCCTTGAGAGTTGAATCTGGTTATATTCGCTATAAAAATTCTAAATATTAGTACTAATCATATTACCTTCAGGGAGTGGGATGAAGTGACTGATATGGTGAGGATCTGGCACCAGGTCAGATTATTCTAATTTCAGGGCTGAATATATATCGCCACAACAGGTGAAATATGGGATGCAACCCTGTTAATCCGGCCTTACATGACAGGCCATTAAAGGTACATGCCCACTCAGCAGGCACAAAATGTTCTTTATATCAGAGACATCATCTGAGACATTTTCTGGCAAAATAAACATTCATTCACCATTACCCCACGTATTACTTGGCATTATTTTACATTTTATATCAAGACATAAATTGTCACACTGATATCAGGGGCGATAACCATGTTTCATTAAAATACTAACGGTTATTACTATTTATTACACTGTTTGCAAATTATGCATGGGTTTCGCTGTGAGATAAAGCCCGTAATCAACTCCTTACAAATAATACGCCGTGAAGACAACACCCGTAATTGCGTGCATGTTTTCTTGGAAACCACGAGCTACCATGCAAAATGTCTAATTTTTATTACAGTCAAAATAAAGTTATTTGAAAATTTGGAAAGGGTCTCGACTAATCTAGAATGTTAATGTGATTGAACACATTCCAAACATGCACTCAAATATATCTGGCTCATAGAAACAGCCGAGTAATTTGGATTTCAAAAAGTTTACATGACGTCACATTTGACGTCACACAACGCAATGTCAAAACGCGGGAAAACACGTCATTGTATATAACTATTCATGCGCACATCACAATACATTTAAAATAGACTAAATGTGCATATATATCCACCGTGGAAGTGTAATAAATAGGATATTCCATCGTACATGTTTAAATAGCGGAAATAATACACTCGTGTCCGTCGGCGTCCGTGCAAGCAACTCGTTCGCTACGCTCACTCGTTGCTTATGCGGAAGCCGACGCACACTCGTGTATTATTTCCTGCTATTCAAAATGTATGATGGAATATCCACTATTTATTCTCTGTATTTATTTTTTGATGTGCAATGATGATACTTTATAATCTGTCGAAAACATTATTTTTAGCCAGGTTTTTTGAAAAAAAATCCAGGCTATTGGATTGGCGAAAGCCGGGCGGGCGGGCGGCGGTGGCGGGCGGGCGGGCGGCGGGCGGCGTCCACAATCAATGTTAAGTTTTCGTGTTTGAGTCCATTTCTTTGTTACTGTACCACCTAGGACCACCAAACTTTCACAGCTTCATAATCAAGGGGTGCCCACCACATATCACTATCCAACATGTTACTTTTTTTTTAACTTCACCCATTTTTTTCCGCGTAATCGACTTAGCCATTTTCAATGTTAAGTTTTCGCGTTTACAATGTTAAGTTTTCGTGTTTAAGTCCATTTCTTTCGTACTGTACCACCTAGGACCACCAAACTTTCACAGCTTCATAATCAAGGGGTACCCACCACATATCACTATCCAACATGTTACTTTTTTTTTTAACTTCTTCACCCATTTTTTCCGCGCAGTCGACTTAGCCATTTTCAATGTTAAGTTTTCGCGTTTACAATGTTAAGTTTTCGTGTTTAAGTCCATTTCTTTGGTACTGTACCACCTAGGACCACCAAACTTTCACAGCTTCATAACCAAGGGGTGCCTACCAGATACAACTATCCAACATGTGACCATTTTTTTACCTTCACCTATTATTTCTACGTAATTGACTTAGCCATTTTCAACGTTAACTTTTTAACGTACGTCTGGTTAGAGTTTTTTGGTTAAAACTTTTTCGTTATACTATATCTCTGCAACTGCTTCGCCCATTACCTTGAAACTTCACTATGGGTGTTTATCATCATCCATATTTTCATTCTAACCCCCAACCGTGCGGCCCCTGTGCCCAATGTCAAGGTCAAATTACTTTGATTTTTTTTGTTTTTTTAAAGTTTTTTCGTGTACTATATCTCTGCAACTGCTTCACCCAATACCTTGATACTACACATATCATCAATTGTCGCACCTCTTGCGGAGCGAGCGCCGATCCTGTGCCCAATGTCAAGGTCAAATTACTTTGAATTTATTGTTAAAGTTTTTTCCGTGTACTATTCTCCTGCAACTGCTTCACCCAACCCAACCTTGATACTTCACATGGGTGGTTATTTATCATCATTGGTCGCACCTGCCTTGCGGAAAGCGCGATCCCTGTGCCCAAGGTTCAAAGGGTCATATAACTTTGAAATTTTCTTTTGTTAAAGTTTTTTCGTGTACTATATCAAATCTGCAACTGCTTCACCCTCCCAAAACCTTGATACTTCACATGGGTGTTTAATCAAATTCATTGCGCACGGCTGCTTGCGGAAAGCGCGATCCTTGTGCCCAATGTTTTTTTCCCAGGTCAAATTATCTTTGAATTTTTTGTTAAAGTTTTTCGTGTACTATATCTCCTGCAACTGCTTCTCCAATACCTTGATACTTCACAAATGGGTGTTTTTTATCATCATTGTCCACCTGCTTTGCGGAAAGCGAATCCTGTCCCAATGTCAAGGTCAAATTACTTTAAATTTTTTTTGTTAAAGTTTTTTCGTGTACATATCTCTGCAACTGCTTCACCCAATACCTTGATACTTCACATGGGGTGTTTATCTTCATTGTCGCACCTGCTTGCGGAAAGCGCGTTCACTGTGCACAATGTCATAGGTCAATTTACTTTGAATTTTTTTGTTAAAGTATTTTGTGTACTATATCTCTGCAACTGCTTCACCCAATACCTTCATACTTCACATGGGTGTTATTCATCATTGTCGCACCTGCTTGCGGAAAGCGCGATCCTGTGCCCAATGTCAAGGTCAAATTACTTTGAATTTTTTTGTTATGTTTTTTCGTGTACTATATCTCTGCAAATGCTTCACCCAATACCTTGATACTTCACATGGGTGTTTATCATCATTGTCGCACCTGCTTGCGGAAAGCGCGATCCTGTGCCCAATGTCAAGGTCAAATTACTTTGAATTTTTTTGTTAAAGTTTTTTCGTGTACTCTATCTCTGCAACTGCTTCACCCAATACTTGATACTTCACATGGGTGTTTATCATCATTGTCGCACCTGCTTGCGGAAACAAAGCGCGATCCTGTGCCCAATGTCAAGGTCAAATTACTTTGAATTTTTTTGTTAAGTTTTTTCGTGTACTATATCTCTGCAACTGCTTCATCCAATACCTTGATAACTTCACATGGGTGTTTATCATCATTGTCGCACCTGCTTGCGGAAAGCGAGATCCTGTGCCCAATGTCAAGGTCAAATTACTTTGAATTTTTTTGTTAAAGTTAAGTTTTTTAGTGTGTACTATATCATCTGCAACTGCTTCACCCATCACCCTCCTTGATACTTCACATGGGTGCTTATCATCATTGTCGCACCTGCTTCGCGGTTTAAAGCGCGATAACCTGTTGCCCAATGTCAAGGTCAAATTACTTTGTAATTTTTTTAACTTGAAATTTTTTTGTTAAAGTTTTTCGTGTACTATATCTCTGCAACTGCTTCACCCAATACCTTCATACTTCACATGGGTGCTTATCATCATTGTCGCACCTGCTTGCGGAAAGCGCGATCCTGTGCCCAATGTCAAGGTCAAATTACTTTGAATTTTTTTGTTAGTGTTTTTTTGTGTACTATATCTCTGCAACTGCTTCACCCAATACCTTGATACTTCACATGGGTGTTTATCATCATTGTCGCACCTGCTTGCGGAAAGCGCGATTCTGTGCCCAATGTCAAGTTCAAATTACTTTGAATTTTTTTGTTAAAGTTTTTTTGTGTACTATATCTCTGCAACTGCTTCACCCAATACCTTGATACTTCACATGGGTGTTTATCATCATTGTCACACCTGTTTGTGGAAAGCGCGATATCGTCAGCATTTTGGCATACGTCCGTCCGTTCGTCCGTTCGTCCGTGTGTCCGGTTAAAGTTTTTTGGTTAAAGTTTTTCCATTTACTATATCTATTTTTTTAGTGTCCATGCCTCGCCCCAAGGCGCGACATGCAGGCCACGGCCATCTAGTCTACAAAAAGTGGGTATAATTATGTTATCCAAGTGTCTATGCTTGGAAAAAACCTGGCCTTCGTGGCTTTGCCTCGTTTCTTGTTTAAGTGATGCATTTAATTAGTATATATAATTAAAAAATATCATGCCTCATTTCATATGAAAATAGCCTGATATCACCGCACGTCACTATCAGTAAATATTACTAAATGATTATATCTGTATTTTTAGAACTGTGTGACACAATTATATACTTATTTAATTCCCATAAAGAACATGTGCCTACTGAGTGGGCATGTACCTTTAACACCATTAAATAATAAATAAATAACAAATAAATGTCTTTGAAATTCTGCTTATTTTTAGCCAGGTTTTTTGAAAAAAAATCCCGGCTATTGGATTGTCGAAAGCCGGGCGGGCGGGCGGCGGGAGGGCGGGCGGCGGGCGGCGGGCGGCGGCGGCGGGCGGGCGGCGTCCACAATCAATGTTAAGTTTTCGTGTTTGAGTCCATTTCTTTGTTACTGTACCACCTAGGACCACCAAACTTTCACAGCTTCATAATCAAGGGGTGCCCACCACATATCACTATCTAACATGTTACTTTTTTTTTAACTTCACCCATTTTTTCCGCGTAATCGACTTAGCCATTTTCAATGTTAAGTTTTCGCGTTTACAATGTTAAGTTTTCGTGTTTAAGTCCATTTCTTTCGTACTGTACCACCTAGGACCACCAAACTTTCACAGCTTCATAATCAAGGGGTACCCACCACATATCACTATCCAACATATTACTTTCTTTTTTAACTTCACCCATTTTTTCCGCGCAGTCGACTTAGCCATTTTCAATGTTAAGTTTTCGCGTTTACAATGTTAAGTTTTCGTGTTTAAGTCCATTTCTTTGGTACTGTACCACCTAGGACCACCAAACTTTCACAGCTTCATAACCAAGGGGTGCCTACCACATACAACTATCCAACATGTGACCATTTTTAGCCAGGTTTTTTGAAAAAAAATCCAGGCTATTGGATTGGCGAAAGCCGGGCGGGCGGGCGGGGCGGGCGGGCGGCGGGCGGCGGGCGGCGGGCGGCGTCCACAATCAATGTTAAGTTTTCGTGTTTGAGTCCATTTCTTTGTTACTGTACCACCTAGGACCACCAAACTTTCACAGCTTCATAATCAAGGGGTGCCCACCACATATCACTATCCAACATGTTACTTTTTTTTTATCTTGACCCATTTTTTCCGCGTAGTCGACTTAGCCATTTTTCAATGTTAAGTTTTCGCGTTTACAATGTTAAGTTTTCGTGTTTAAGTCCATTTCTTTGTACTGTACCTCCTAGGACCACCAAAACTTTCACAGCTTATTCATAAATCAAGGGGTGCCCACCACATATCACTACCCCCTCCAACATGTTACTTTTTTTTTTTAACTTCACCCATTTTTTCCGCGCAGTCGACTTAGCCATTTTCAATGTTAAGTTTTCCCCCCGCGTTTACAATGTTTAAGTTTTCGTGTTTAAGTCCATTTCTTATTTTGGTACTGTACCTCCTAGGACCACCAAACTTTCACAGCTTCATAACCAAGGGGTGCCTACCACATACAACTATCCAACATGTGACAATTTTTTCACCTTCACCAATTATTTCTACGTAATTGACTTAGCCATTTGCAACGTTAACTTTTTAACGTACGTCTGGTTAAAGTTTTTAGTTATTTTGGTTTAAAAAAAACTTTTTCGTTATACTATATCTCTGCAACTGCTTCGCCCATTACCTTGAAACTTCACATGGGTGTTTATCATCATCCATATTTTCATTCTAACCCCCAACCGTGCGGCCCCTGTGCCCAATGTCAAGTCAAATTACTTTGAATTTTTTGTTAAAGTTTTTTCGTGTACTATATCTCTGCAACTGCTTCACCCAATACCTTGATACTTCACATGGGTGTTTATCATCATTGTCGCACCTGCTTGCGGAAAGCGCGATCCTGTGCCGTCAAGGTCAAATTACTTTGAATTCTGTTGTTAAAGTTTTTTCGTGTACTATATCTCTGCAACTGCTTCACCCAATACCTTGATACACAGGGTGTTTATCATCATTGTCGCACTGCTTGCGGAAAGCGCGATCCTGTGCCCAATGTCAAGGTCAAATTACTTTGAATTTTTTTTGTTAAACTTTTTTTGTGTACTATACTCTGCAACTGCTTCACCCATACCTTGATACTTCACATGGGTGTTTATCATCATGTGCACTGCTTGCGGAAAGCGCGAATTCCTGTGCCCAATGTCAAGGTCAAATTACTTTGAATGTTAACTTTTTTCGTGTACTATATCTCTGCAACTGCTTCACCCAATACCTTGATACTTCACTGGGTGTTTATCATCATTGTCGCACCTGCTTGCGGAAAGCGCGATCCTGTGCCCAATGTCAAGGTCAAATTACTTTGAATTTTTTTGTTAAAGTTTTTTGTGTACTATATCTCTGCAACTGCTTACCCAATACCTTGATACTTCACATGGGTGTTTATCATCATTGTGCACCTGCTTGCGAAAGCGCGATCCTGTGCCCAATGTCAAGGTCAAATTACTTTGAATTTTTTTGTTAAAGTTTTTTGTGTATATATCTCTGCAACTGCTTCACCCCATACCTTGATACTTCACATGGGTGTTTATCATCATTGTCGCACTGCTTGCGAAAGCGCGATCCTGTGCCCAATGTCAGTCATTACTTTTGAATTTTTTTGTTAAACTTTTTTGTGTTACTATATCTCTGCAATGCTTCACCCAATAGCTTCATACTTCACATGGGTGTTTATCATCATTGTTGCACCTGCTTGCGGAAAGCGCGATCCTGTGCCCAATGTCAAGGTCAAATTACTTTGAATTTTTTTGTTAAACTTTTTTCGTGTACTATATCTCTGCAACTGCTTCACCCAATACCTTCATACTTCACATGGGTGTTTATCATCATTGTCACACCTGCTTGCGGAAAGCGCGATCCTGTGCCCTATGTCAAGTTCAAATTACTTTAAAAATTTTTGTTAAAGTTTTTTCATGTACTATATCTCTGCAACTGCTTCACCCAATACCTGTATACTTCACATGGGTGTTTATCATCATTGTCACACCTGCTTGCGGAACGCGCGATATCGTCGGCATTTTGGCATACGTCCGTCCGTTCGTCCGTGTGTCCTGTTAAAGTTTTTTGGTTAAACTTTTTCCATCTACTATATCTATTTTTTTAGTGTCCATGCCTCGCCCCAAGGCGCGACATGCAGGCCACGGCCATCTAGTCTACAAAAAGTGGGTATAATTATGTTATCCAAGTGTCTATGCTTGGAAAAAACCTGGCCTTCGTGGCTTTGCCTCGTTTCTTGTTTTACCTTCACCTATTATTTCTACGTAATTGACTTAGCCATTTTCAACGTTAACTTTTTAACGTACGTCTGGTTAGAGTTTTTTGTTTTTTTGGTTAAAACTTTTTCGTTATACTATATCTCTGCAACTGCTTCGCCCATTACCTTGAAACTTCACATGGGTGTTTATCATCATCCATATTTTCATTCTAACCCCCAACCGTGCGGCCCCTGTGCCCAATGTCAAGGTCAAATTACTTTGATTTGTTTTGTTAAAGTTTTTTCGTGTACTATATCTCTGCAACTGCTTCACCCAATACCTTGATACTTCACATGGGTGCTTATCATCATTGTCGCACCTGCTTGCGGAAAGCGCGATCCTGTGCCCAATGTCAAGGTCAAATTACTTTGAATTTTTTTGTTAAAGTTTTTTTGTGTACTATATCTCTGCAACTGCTTCACCCAATACCTTGATACTCACATGGGTGTTTATCATCATTGTCGCACCTGCTTGCGGAAAGCGCGATCCTGTGCCCAATGTCAAGGTCAAATTACTTTGAATTTTTTTGTTAAAGTTTTTTTGTGTACTATATCTCTGCAACTGCTTCACCCAATACCTTCATACTTCACATGGGTGCTTATCATCATTGTCGCACTTGCCTGCCCGCAAGGCAAATTACGCTATCAATGTGCATGTCAGTCATTACTGAATGGTTAGAATTTTTTTGTTGTTTTTTGTGTACTAATTCCCTACCTTGTACTTCACATGGGTGCTTATCATCATGTTCGCCACCCTGCTTGCGAGCGCCGATCTGGGTGACATTGTCCGTTCATACCCTGCAAATTTTTTTGTATGTGTTGTTACTATATCCTCTTGCACCTGTGCACAAATTACTGTTAAACTCACAATGTGTTTATCATCATTGTCACACCTGCTTGTGGAAAGCGCGATATCGTCAGCATTTTGGCATACGTCCGTCCGTTCGTCCGTGTGTCCGGTTAAAGTTTTTTGGTTAAAGTTTTTCCATCTACTATATCTATTTTTTTAGTGTCCATGCCTCGCCCCAAGGCGCGACATGCAGGCCACGGCCATCTAGTCTACAAAAAGTGGGTATAATTATGTTATCCAAGTGTCTATGCTTGGAAAAAACCTGGCCTTCGTGGCTTTGCCTCGTTTCTTGTTTTTAATTTCACCCATTTTTTCCGCGTAGTCGACTTAGCCATTTTCAATGTTAAGTTTTCGCGTTTACAATGTTAAGTTTTCGTGTTTAAGTCCATTTCTTTGGTACTGTACCACCTAGGAGCACCAAACTTTCACAGCTTCATAATCAAGGGGTACCCACCACATATCACTATCCAACATGTTACTTTTTTTTTTAACTTCACCCATTTTTTCCGCGCAGTCGACTTAGCCATTTACAATGTTAAGTTTTCGCGTTTACAATGTTAAGTTTTCGTGTTTAAGTCCATTTCTTTGGTACTGTACCACCTAGGACCACCAAACTTTCACAGCTTCATAACCAAGGGGTGCCTACCACATACAACTATCCAACATGTGACCATTTTTTTACCTTCACCTATTATTTCTACCTAATTGACTTAGCCATTTTCAACGTTAACTTTTCAACGTACGTCTGGTTAAAGTTTTTTGGTTAAAACTTTTTTGTTATACTATATCTCTGCAACTGCTTCGCCTGTTACCTTGAAACTTCACATGGGTGTTTATCATCATCCATATTTTCATTCTAACCCCCAACCGTGCGGCCCCTGTGCCCAATGTCAAGGTCAAATTACTTTGAATTTTTTTGTTAAAGTTTTTTCGTGTACTATATCTGTGTAACTGCTTCACCCAATACCTTGATACTTCACATGGGTGTTTATCATCATTGTCACACCTGCTTGCGGAAAGCGCGATCCTGTGCCCAATGTCAAGGTCAAATTACTTTGAATTTTTTTGTTAAAGTTTTTTCGTGTACTATATCTCTGCAACTGCTTCACCCAATACCTTGTACTTCACATGGGTGTCATCATTGTCGCACCTGCTTGCGGAAAGCGCGTCCTGTGCCCAATGTCAAGGTCAAATTACTTTGATTTTTTTGGAAAATGCGTTGTATCTCTGCAAACTGCTTCACCCCAATACCTTGATCTCACGGGTGTTTTTATCATTGTCGCACCTGGTGCGGAAAGCGCTTTATTCTGTGCCAATGTCAAGTCAAATTACTTTGGAATTTTTTTGTTAAAGTATTTTCGTGTACTATATCTCTGCAACTGCTTCACCCAATACCTTGATACTTCACATGGGTGTTTATCATCATTGTCGCACCTGCTTGCGGGAAAAGCGCGATCCTGTGCCCAATGTCAAGGTCAAATTACTTTGAATTTTTTTGTTAAAGCGTGTTACTATATCTCTGCAACTGCTTCACCCAATACCTTGATACTTACATGGGTGTTTATCTTCAAGTGCACCTGCTTGGGAAAGCGCGACCTGTGCCCTGCGGCAAAGCGGCGATCTGTGACCCAATTGTTCAAGTCATTACTTTGTTAAATATGTAAAGTTTGTTTTTTTGTTATTTTTTCGTGTACATATCTCTGCAATGCTTCACCCAATACCTTGATACTTCACATGGGTGTTTATCTTCAATGTTGCACCTGCCCTAAGGCGATAGCCGATCCTTGTGCCCTAATGTTCAGGTTCATTACTGAATTTTTTTTTTGGTTAAATTCGTTTTTTTTGTTAAAATACTATATCTCTGCAACTGCTTCACCAATTACCTTGATACTTCACTGGGTGTTTATCATCATTGTCGCACCTGCTTGCGGAAAGCGCGATCCTGTGCCCTATGTCAAGTTCAAATTACTTTGAATTTTTTTGTTAAAGTTTTTTCGTGTACTATATCTCTGCAACTGCTTCACCCAGTACCTTGATACTTCACATGGGTGTTTATCATCATTGTCACACCTGCTTGCGGAAAGCGCGATATCGTCGGCATTTTGGCATACGTCCGTCCGTTCGTCCGTGTGTCCGGTTAAATTTTTTTGGTTAAAGTTTTTCCATCTACTATATCTATTTTTTTAGTGTCCATGCCTCGCCCCAAGGCGCGACATGCAGGCCACGGCCATCTAGTCTACAAAAAGTGGGTATAATTATGTTATCCAAGTGTCTATGCTTGGAAAAAACCTGGCCTTCGTGGCTTTGCCTCGTTTCTTGTTGGGGAATATCTTGATATTTCACACATACATACATTCCTCTGATGGTCCTATATCATAAAGTGACCTTCCATCCCCACTGACTACCACAACATGGAATGTTGCAATATTTTGTTTGTGACAGTTGAATCTGGTTATACCCCTTATGTGAGTATTACGATTATTCATAATCCTATTTTAGGGGAAGGGGCCAAGTGACTTGGTGTGATATGGACCTGGCACCAGGTCAGGTTATTCCAATTTCAGGGCTGAATATATTTTTTCTCGATGTAAATATTCCGTTCTCATTTTGGGATTTCCCCCCCAATGCAGCAGGTTACAATGGGATCAAACCCGTTTGCCCGGCCTTACATGACTTTAGCTGTTGATAAACAACACCAATAAACAAACAAACAAACAAACAAACAAACAAACAAATAAAAAAAAACCTTTGTATTGTAGAACACTAGTAACCCGGCAATGGTGGAGGACCCATCCAAGGACCCGAAATACACGGAGCAGGCCATTGATGCCCTCAGGGCACAGAAAGACGAGGTAGGTGACACCTTACACCAAATACACAGGGCAGGTATAGATGCCATCAGGGCACAGAAAGGCAAGGTAGGTGACACCTTCCACCAAATACAGGGTGCAGGCCATAGATGCCATCATGGCACAGAAAGGTGAGGTAGGTGACACCTTACACCAAATACACAGGCCTGGCCATAGATGCCCTCATGGCACAGAAAGGCAAGGTAGGTGACACCTTACACCAAATACACGGGGCTGGCCATATATGCCCTCCTGGTACAGAAAGGCAAGGTAGGTGACACCTTACACCAAATACACAGGGCAGATCATAGATGCCCTCATGGCACATAAAGGCAAGGTAGGTGACACCTTACACCAAATACACGGGGCTGGCCATAGATGCCCTCATGGCACAGAAAGGCAAGGTAGGTGACACCTTACACCAAATACACGGGGCAGGCCATAGATGCCCTCATGGCACAGAAAGGCAAGGTAGGTGACACCTTACACCAAATACACGGGGCAGGCCATAGATGCCCTCATGGCACAGAAATACGAGGTAGGTGACACATTACTGAAAGACAAGGTAGGTGACACCTTACACCAAATACACAGGGCTGGCCATAGATGCCCTCATGACACATAAAGACGAGGTAGGTGACACCTTACTGAAAGACGAGGTAGGTGACACCTTACACCGAATACACGTAGCTGGCCATAGATGCCCTCATGGCACAGAAAGGCAAGGTAGGTGACACCTTACACCAAATACACGGGGCAGGCCATATATGCCCTCATGGCACAGAAATACGAGGTAGGTGACACGTTACTGAAAGACGAGGTAGGTGACACCTTACACCAAATACACAGGGCTGGCCATAGATGCCCTCATGACACATAAAGACGAGGTAGGTGACACCTTACTGAAAGACGAGGTAGGTGACACCTTACACCAAATACACGGGGCTGGCCATAAATGCCCTCATGGCACAGAAAGGCAAGGTAGGTGACACCTTACACCAAATACAGGGGGCAGGCCATAGATGCCCTCATGGCACAGAAAGACGAGGTAGGTGACACCTTACACCGAATACACATAGCTGGCCATAGATGCCCTCATGGCACAGAAAGGCAAGGTAGGTGACACCTTACACCAAATACACGGGGCAGGCCATAGATGCCCTCTGGTCACAGAAAGGCAAGGTAGGTGACGCCTTACACCAAATTCACAGGGCTGGCCATAGATGCCCTCATGGCACAGAAAGACGAGGTAGGTGACACCTTACACCAAATGCACCGGGCTGGCCATAGATGCCCTCATGGCACAGAAAGACGAGGTAGGTGACACCTTACTGAAAGACGAGTTAGGTGACACCTTACACCGAATACACGCAGCTGGCCCTAGATGCCCTCATGGCACAGAAAGACGAGGTAGGTGACACCTTACTGAAAGACGAGGTAGTTGACACCTTACACCGAATACACGCAGCTGGCCATAGATGCCCTCATGGCACAGAAAGACGAGGTAGGTGACACCTTACACCAAATATACGGGACTGGCCATTGATGCCCTCATGGCACAGAAAGACGACGTAGGTGACACCTTACTGAAAGACGAGGTAGGTGACACCTTACACCGAATACACGTTGCTGGCCATAGATGCCCTCATGGCACAGAAAGGCAAGGTAGGTGACACCTTACACCAAATACACGGGGCAGGCCATAGATGCCCTCTGGTCACAGAAAGGCAAGGTAGGTGACGCCTTACACCAAATACACAGGGCTGGCCATTGATGCCCTCATGGCACAGAAAGGCAAGGTAGGTGACACCTTACACCAAATACACAGGGCTGGCCATAGATGCCCTCATGGCACAGAAAGGCAAGGTAGGTGACACCTTACACGAAATACAGGGGGCAGGTTATAGATGCCATCATGGCACAGTAAGGCAAGGTAGGTGACACCTTTCACCAAATACACAGGGCTGGCCATAGATACCCTCAGGGCACAGAAAGACGAGGTAGGTGACACCTTACACCAAATACACAGGGCTGGCCATATATGCCCTCATGGCACAGAAAGACAAGGTAGGTGACACCTTACACCAAATACATGGGGCTGGCCATAGATGTCCTCATGGCACAGAAAGGCAAGGTAGGTGACACCTTACACCGAATACACGTAGCTGGCCATAGATGCCCTCATGGCACAGAAAGACGAGGTAGGTGACACCTTACTGAAAGACGAGGTAGGTGACACCTTACACCAAATACACGGAGCTGGCCATAGATGCCCTCATGACACATAAAGACGAGGTAGGTGACACCTTACTGAAAGATGAGGTAGGTGACACCTTACACCAAATACACGTAGCTGGCCATAGATGCCCTCATGGCACAGAAAGACGAGGTAGGTGACACCTTACTGAAAGACGAGGTAGGTGACACCTTACACCAAATACACGGAGCTGGCCATAGATGCCCTCATGACACATAAAGATGAGGTAGGTGACACCTTACTGAAAGACGAGGTAGGTGACACCTTACACCAAATACACGGAGCTGGCCATAGATGCCCTGATTGCACAGAAAGACGAGGTAGGTAACACCTTACACCAAATACACAGGGCTGGCCATAGATGCCGTCATGGCACAGAAAGACGAGGTAGGTGACACCTTACACCAAATACACGGGGCTGGCCATAGATGCCCTCATGACACATAAAGACGAGGTAGGTGACACCTTACTGAAAGATGAGGTAGGTGACACCTTACACCAAATACACATAGCTGGCCATAGATGCCCTCATGGCACAGAAAGACGAGGTAGGTGACACCTTACTGAAAGACGAGGTAGGTGACACCTTACTGAAAGGCGATGTAGGTGACACCTTACACCGAATACACGCAGCTGGCCATAGATGCCCTCATGGCACAGAAAGACGAGGTAGGTGACACCTTACTGAAAGACGAGGTAGGTGACACCTTACTGAAAGGCGATGTAGGTGACACCTTTCACCGAATACACTCAGCTGGCCATAGATGCCCTCATGGCACAGAAAGGCAAGGTAGGTGACACCTTACACCAAATACACGGGGCTGGCCATAGATGCCCTCATGGCACATAAAGGCAAGGTAGGTGACACCTTACACCAAATACACGGGGCTGTCCATAGATGCCCTCATGGCACAGAAAGACGAGGTAGGTGACACCTTACACCAAATACACGGGGCTGGCCATAGATGCCCTCATGGCACAGAAAGACGAGGTAGGTGACACTTTACTGAAAGGCGAGTTATTTGACACCTTACACCGAATACACGCAGCTGGCCATAGATGCCCTCATGGCACAGAAAGACGAGGTAGGTGACACCTTACTGAAAGACGAGGTAGTTGACACCTTACACCGAATACACGCAGCTGGCCATAAATGCCCTCATGGCACAGAAAGACGAGGTAGGTGACACCTTACACCAAATACACGGGACTGGCCATTGATGCCCTCATGGCACAGAAAGACGAGGCAGGTGACACCTTACTGAAAGACGAGGCAGGTGACACCTTACTGAAAGACGAGGTAGGTGACACCTTACACCGAATACACGTAGCTGGCCATAGATGCCCTCATGGCACAGAAAGGCAAGGTAGGTGACACCTTACACCAAATACACGGGGCAGGCCATAGATGCCCTCTGGTCACAGAAAGGCAAGGTAGGTGACGCCTTACACCAAATACACAGGGCTGGCCATTGATGCCCTCATGGCACAGAAAGGCAAGGTAGGTGACACCTTACACCAAATACACAGGGCTGGCCATAGATGCCCTCATGGCACAGAAAGGCAAGGTAGGTGACACCTTACACCAAATACAGGGGGCAGGCCATAGATGCCATCATGGCACAGAAAGGCAAGGTAGGTGACACCTTACACCAAATACACAGGGCTGGCCATAGATACCCTCAGGGCACAGAAAGACGAGGTAGGTGACACCTTACACCAAATACACAGGGCTGGCCATAGATGCCCTCATGGCACAGAAAGGCAAGGTAGGTGACACCTTACACCAAATACATGGGGCTGGCCATAGATGTCCTCATGGCACAGAAAGGCAAGGTAGGTGACACCTTACACCGAATACACGTAGCTGGCCATAGATGCCCTCATGGCACAGAAAGACGAGGTAGGTGACACCTTACTGAAAGACGAGGTAGGTGACACCTTACACCAAATACACAGAGCTGGCCATAGATGCCCTCATGACACATAAAGACGAGGTAGGTGACACCTTACTGAAAGACGAGGTAGGTGACACCTTACACCAAATACACGTAGCTGGCCATAGATGCCCTCATGGCACAGAAAGACGAGGTAGGTGACATCTTACTGAAAGACGAGGTAGGTGACACCTTACACCAAATACACGGAGCTGGCCATAGATGCCCTGATTGCACAGAAAGACGAGGTAGGTGACACCTTACTGAAAGTCGATGTAGGTGACACCTTACACCGAATACACGCAGCTGGCCATAGATGCCCTCATGGCACATAAAGGCAAGGTAGGTGACACCTTACACCAAATACACGGGGCTGGCCATAGATGCCCTCATGGCACAGAAAGGCAAGGTAGCTGACACGTTACTGAAAGACGATGTAAGTGACACCTTACACCAAATAAACGGGACAGGCCGTAGATGCCCTCAGATCACAGAAAGGCAAGGTAGGTAACACCTTACACCAAATACACGGGGCTGGCCATAGATGCCCTCATGGCACAGAAAAGCAAGGTAGGTGACACCAAACACAGGGCTGGCCATAGATGCCCTCATGGCACAGTTTGACGAGGTAGGTGACACCTTACTGAAAGACGAGGTAGGTGACACCTTACTGAAAGATGAGGTAGGTGACACCTTACACCGAATACACGAAGCTGGCCATAGATTCCCTCATGGCACAGAAAGACAAGGTAGGTGACACCTTACACCAAATACACGGGGCAGGCCATAGATTCCATCAGGGCACAGAAACGGCAAGGCAGGTGACACTTTACACCAAATACACGGGGCTGGCCGTAGATGCCCTCAGGGCACAGAAAGGCGAGGTAGGTGACACCTTACTGAAAGACGAGGCAGGTGACACCTTACACCAAATACACAGGGCTAGCCATAGATGCCATCAGGGCACGCAAAGACCATAAATGGTGTAGATCCTGACGCTTGTTGCGAGCCAGCTCATTCATTTTGTCATCTGGAGCTACCGGGTATGCGTTTAACCCTTACCATGTGGGAAAAAGAATCGTCATTTGTTGTTTTATATTTTTCTTCTTTCTCAATAAAAACATGGGTTGTCAGCGCATCATTTCTATGAAGTGATTCTAAAGTGTTTTCAAACTATGTTTTTGGTGAGAAACTAAAAAATGAACAGCAAATGACAAAATTTAATTCAGCATAGCAAAGCTTTAAATAGACACTCTTGTATTATCCCCTTGCCGATAGGCAAGAGGGGATATAGCGTTAGTCCATGTACATGTGTCCATGCTGCGTTGGTAACACTTTTCATTTTTCAATAACTTATGAACCGCTTCACCGATTTTGATAATATATGGCCACAATGGGTGTCTATGGATGGTGCTTTGATTTGCATAATATTTTATGACCCACGTCCGACCGTCCAACGTCAAGGTCACTGAGGACTTTCTTCTGTTGTTTTTGAAATTTTGTCTGCATGAATATTACTAAAAACAGTTGGAACCTACCGTAGTTTTCCAACTATTTTGATAAAGACCATGTGTTTGAAAATTCAATAAAACTTGAAACTAAATATAATAATTTAACAGGTAACAAGCATTGTATTGGCTGAATACGTACTGACTGATAACATAATTTCGTACCAGGAATTGACCTGATATATGTATGAATATCCAGGCCACAACAAATCGTCAACTGACATTTCATTAGTCGAACAGCGTCACAAGACGTTACCGAATCGCATCAGTGGAATGACGTCACGGAAACAAGTCTGCAGTCTTTTCAACGAAAACCATGCCATTATTGCTCATTATGTAGCTAATCATTACCTGATAAATAGAATACCATGCTAGTGCATTTTGATATTAAGTTTATCAGGCTCAGCTCGAAAACAGTAAGAATTTCTTGGCGAGCCTCGGAATTCCTACGCATTTTGTAGCCTTGCATGTTTGTTTGTTTTTTAGCTCGACTATTCGAAGAATAAGTAGAGCTTATGTTGTCACCCCGGCGTCGGCGTCGGCGTCGGCGTCACCGTCACGCCTTGGTTCAGGTTTTTAGTCAAGCTTGTATATGGAATACTACTGGCCCTACACCCACCATACTTGGACAACTTCATCTCCTAGTGATGTACATCAATAACCCCTGATCTATATTTCACCTTGACCTACATTTCCTCTTGAATTACTTGGTTAATTCCCCTTGGTTAAGGTTTTTAATCAAACTTGGTTAAGGTTTTTAGTCAAGTTTGTATATGCAATACTACTGGCCCTACACCCACCATACTTGGACAACTTCATCTCCTAGTGATGCACATCAATAACCCCTGATCTATATTTGACCTTGACCTATATTTCCTCTTGAATTACTTACTTAATTCCCCTTGGTTAAGGTTTTTAGTCAACCTTGGTTAAGGTTTTTTTTCAAGCTTGTACATTGAATACTATTGTGCATCCAGACACCATACTTCGACAACCTTTTCTCATAGGTATGTACATCAATAACCCCTGATCTATATTTGACCTTCACCTTCATTTCCTCTTCAATTACTTACTTAATTCCTTTTGGTTAAGGTTTTTAGTCAACCTTCTATATGGAATACTACTGGCCCTACACCCACCATACTTGGACAACTTCATCTCCTAGTGATGTACATCAACAACCCCTGATCTATATTTCACCTTGACCTACATTTCCTCTTGAATTACTTACTTAATTCCCCTTGGTTAACGTTTTTAGTCAAGCTTGTAGATGGAATACTCCTGGCCCTACACCAACCATACTTGGACAACTTCATCTCCTAGTGATGTACATCAACAACCCCTGACCTATATTTGACCTTGACCTACATTTAACCTTGAATTACTTACTTAATTCCCCCTGGTTAAGGTTTTTACTCGACCTTGGTTAAGCTTTTTACTCAAGCTTGTACATGGAATACTATTGTGCATACAGACACCATACTTGGACAACCTTTTCTCATAGTGATGTACATCAATAACCCCTGATCTATATTTGACCTTCACCTACATTTCCTCTTGAATTACTTACTTAATTCTCTTTGGTTAAGGTTTTTAGTCAAGCTTGTAGATGGAATACTCATGGCCCTACACCAACCATACTTGCACAACTTCATCTCCTAGTGATGTACATCAACAACCCCTGACCTATATTTGACCTTGACCTACATTTAACCTTAAATTACTTACTTAATTCCCCTTGGTTAAGGTTTTTACTCAACCTTGGTTAAGCTTTTTTAGTCAAGCTTGTTGATGGAATACTATTGTGCATACAGACACCATACTTGGATAACTTTTTCTCATAGGGATGTACATCAATAACCCCTGACCTTTATTTTACCTTCACCTACATTTAACCTTGAATTACTTGCTTAATGTTTATAGTCAAGCTTGTATATGGAATACTTCTGGGCCTACATCAACCATACTTGGACAACTTCATCTCCTAGTGATGTACATCAATAATCCCTGACCTATATTTGACCTTGACCTACTTTTATCCTTGGATTACTTAGTTATCTCCCCTTGGTTACGGTTTTTACTCAAGCTTGTATATGGAATACTCCTGGGCCTACAGCAACCATACTTGGAAAACCACGCACCTACGTCCAAGGTCAAGGTCACTGTTGCATGGATTATCAAATGCCTTGGCACAAATGTTTCTCAGGATGAGAAGGTGTGTCTCGATCAATAATCACGCACCTACATCCAAGGTCAAGGTCATAGTTGAAGGTCAAAGGTCAAACCTATTGAAATTCCCTTCCGCTCTATATCTTCTACACCGATGCATGGATTATCACACTATGCCCAGGGTCAAGGTCACAGACTTGATGCGTTTGAAACCTTAACGCTCGGCTAAATGGCTTATAATCAAAAATGCCTCGTTTTCTTTGGCTGCCAGTGGGGGTATTCATGTGCCGAAAGGCCACATTTCTAGTTTCCCTTGGTTAATGTTTTCAGTCAACCTTGGTTAAGACTTTTATGCAGGCCGCAGCCACCTTCTTTGTCAAGCTATGTGTACATCGACAACCCTCGTAGTCGAGCTATGCTGTTCTCCTACAGCTCTTGTTATTGGTGTGTAGCGGCCTATCAACAGCTAAGGTCATGTAAGGCCGGGCAAACGGGTTCGATCCCGTTTTAACCTGCTGCATTGGGGGGAAAATCCCAAAATCGGAACAGAATATTTACATGAAGAAAAAATATATTCAGCCCTGAAATTAGAATAACTTGACCTGGTGCCAGGTCACACCAAAGTCACTTGGCCCCTTCCTCTAAAATAGGATTACAAATAATTGTAATACTCATATAATGCCAAAGACGTATATGAGGGCCAAACCAGGTCTCCAGTCGGAATTCCGGTAATGATGAACCCCGATTGTTTGAATTACCCGTCGCATGCTCGCGACCAACCACCCACTGTAGTAGCCTTGCCTGATAAACTTGATATCAAAAGACACTAGCATAGTATATTCTCCATTTATACAATGTATTTGCTTCCCTTCAGAGTGAATGGGCTAGTTTTACAATGAACCTGGAATAGTCCATTTCAATTGCTTCGGGGTGAGCAACAAGTAACGGTAACCATTGTGTTCTTGTGTGTTGTAGGAGCTGGAGCGGTACCGCCGACTTTCGGAGCGACGAGCCAAACAGGCGTACAACGGGGGGTACGAGCAAGTCCCAGCCTAGCTCACACGGTAAATATTCCTCCCGTCTCATAGTGGAAAGTGAGACATAGCAATCACAATTCCAGTATCGTCGTCGGTATCAACAATTTGGGATGTAAATTTTGGACGTAGACCAAATTTCGCACATCTCTTGAACCGTTCGTCGCATCATTACCAAACTTCATCAATAGCTTCGAGTAATCGTCACCCATTATAGACGGCCCGCCAAGGCCAATAAAAGGCCTCCAATAAAGTTTTGATGTTATTTTTTTGTTACATATGGGTACCCATGCTGATCGACTTCTATGATATGTAAGCTGTTGGATAGGGGTGGGTACCCCCGCAGATTGTGGGTGGCAGGTGGGAGCACTCGATGGGTAATTTAACGATCGGGGTTCATCCTTACCGGAATCCCGACTGGAGACCTGGTTTGGCCCTCACATACGTCTGGCATTTTGTATGGGACAGTTGAATCTGGTTATACCCCTTATGTGAGTATTACAATATTCGTAATCCTATTTTAGGGGAAGGGGCCAAGTCAAGTGACTTGGTGTGGTATGGACCTGGCACTAGGTCAGGTTATTCTAATTTCAGGGCTGAATATATTTGTTCTCGATGTAAATATTCCGTTCGGATTTTGGGATTTTCCCCCCAGTGCAGCAGGTTAAAATGGGATTGAACCCGTTTGCCCGGCCTTACATGACCGTAGCTGTTGATAGGCCATTAAACACTAATAAACAAACAAACAAACCCCCGCAGATTTTAGAGGTCATATTGACCCAAAATTTCTCATTGACATAGGGTGTATAAATGCACGTATATGATTTATAACAGCATTGAGAGTCGTCTGCAGATGAACATTTTGGTAGCTATATAAATAGGGATTCTGAAAATGCCGAATAATTGAGAGAAAAAACATGTCTGAAATTCAAGATGGCCGCCAATTTGCCTAAGAAACTAGAAAATATCATGCTGTACGTCATATCTTTGTTAATATTCAGGCCATTTTAATAGCGATAATGATAATAAGTATATTTTTCGAGGAATTGTTTACAAATGTATTGATACCATTTTGCTCAATGTTACTGTTCGTAAATCCAAGATGGCCGTCAAAACAGTATGTTGTAATTTCGTTCTCATTTAGCCAATTACTGAGAATGAAGAGATTTCCCATTAGCATGTCATTTTCATGGAATGTGTGACTAATGTTATCCTTCATTTTGTATTATTGATTACACTAACGGAACATATTTTGAAATTGGGACAATTGGAGCTGCATTTTTTATGTAGCCCCACATTCAAAATGGCCGCCAACTCAATTTTGAAAAGTATAAAATGAAATATCTATGTAACCAGATGAACAAAAACAAAAAATGATATGTCTTTTTACAGTTTTAGGTAGTTTTCGGTACAACATTCTCATTGAAATGCGTATATTTTGGTCTAGGCCTTCAAATTCAAGATCCGCCATATTGGAAAACTGAAGAAAAAAACAACAACATTGTTTCTGTATCATACTTCCCTGTTATATGTTGCTATATAACTTCTGTTGGGGCTACCCATTCCAAATACAATTTATTGACCCGCATCTAGTCCACACTTACACCTGTCCCATCCCATATCGACCGCGCATGCACGCACGGGAGACTTCCTCTTTGCTTCGGACGGCTGACGTGGAAGTATCCTTTTTGGTGCACCTTTTTCGTTTGGCTGTTTTATACGCTCTATTCATGGTTATTGTCCGTAAGTAGGCAATAACTTCTGTAATAGAGTGTGGGGTATTCATTTCTATAAGTTGCTAGTCGAAAATATTTCATTTTGAAACTATTTCGAGTTTTTCTTAGTGTGGCCACAAAGCGGGAACTTCGCGATTTTCCTATTGTTGGACGTTCCTATTTTCGACAAAGAATTTTTTTTTTTTTTTTTTCGACTTTGTTTTGTTCGATATTTTGAACAAGTTTTCTGTACCGCGTTCACTATGGGCAAAGGGACGCCTAAGCCCAGTTCAGGTCAGAGAAATTTGGGTTGTGGTCACAGAGCGTGAACTTGGGATTCCCATGAGATCATTTGTTTCCGCTGTTGTCAGAGACAGAACGGTTGCTCACGGGAGAAACCGTATTGTGTCTCTGCACTATGGGGTCCCAAAACGTGGAGTCAGGCGCTGGCTGTTAGGTCTTATCAGGATAAGAAACAGTCAGCGCTAGGCAAGATTCAGAAACTTAAGACCGTTTCTGAATCTTCGCCAAGTCCGAGTCCGAATAGTGGCAGGGTGTCTCTTATGACTGAGGCATCCAACGTCGCTAGTTCTGCTCTGGGTGGTCCGCTACCCACTGAGCAAGAACACCGGACACCGGCCACCGGCCACCGGCCACGGCAGGTAGCGTCAAGGGGATAGGTGATGTGAGTATAGTACACGCCAATCCAATTGATCGCTCCTCGCTGGAATGCAAGCGTGTTCCACCGGACACCGGACATAGCCACTGATATCGGCGACGCTGGTTATGACCACGCCGTTTCAGAGAGCTATCAGTACCTGGATACAGAGATACAACAGGGTGGAGGTACAGGGCATAGGCCTACCGACACTCTGTATTCGTCCAGCGGGGAATCTGATGGCGTCATGCAGGGGCGTGCAGACTCACCGATCAGGACGGGTAGATCTCGTGCAACTAGGAAGAGAACTAGGTCTAATTCTAGTTCGTCTTCCAGGAGCTCGTCTACCAGCCCGAGGGCGTATCGATCCAGGAAGCACAGACGACGTTCTAGGTCTCGTCAAAGTTACGTCAAAGTTACGTCAAAGTTACGGTCATAGACGTCGTCATGGACATAGCGGACACATGTCTTGGTCACGATCAGATGATAGTTCATCTTCGAGGGGCCAGACTATGATCTTGCTGTCATCCATCTCTAAGATGAAAGGAAAACTTCACCAGTGGGTCTCTTACGTCCAAGACATTTTTGGCGCATCAGGGGCTCAAGTATTATGTTCCACATACGGAAGCTTGGCCCCTGAAGCACCCGGCATTAGATGAGGATGCTCAGAGGATAGGAGTGACCAAGGTTTCATTCCCCAAGGCACCGGACACACTGTTGGAGTCCTTGGATGCGAGAGCTAGGTCGCTTATATACATGGCCTCTCACACTGACTTGTTCTTGGGCGCGGCCAGAGCGGCCATTGAGGTGGGAGACGCCAGAGCAGTGGAGTCTCTCCTTCAGTCGTCAGCCAGAGCTACTAAGCATGTCATGGCTACAGCTCTGACGATGTCAGCCAACATAGTGCTGTCTAAGAGGGACGCCACGTTAGCGACGTCGTCCATTCTTCCCGGACAAGGAAGGGATCTACTGCGGGCTGCACCACTTCAGGCCAAGAGTCTGTTTGGCGACAAATGTCCGCAGGTGGCTACTGCTGACGCTGCTGAAAGACAGAGTCAGCAGATAGCGAGACTGTCAGTGGCTTCTTCGGCAAAGCAGTTCACCGCTAGGAAGCAGAGCTCAGGAAAGAGAGGGGGACATTTTCAGGCAGCCTCAGCCTCCCCGTCTCTTATTCAATTGAGTAAAGGAGCAGGTAGCTTCAAACAACCCTTACCACCTATGCCGCACCAACAGGGTGGTATGTCCAGGGGTGGCGCTGCACGCGGCAGGGGTAGGGGTAGTTTCTCCAGGGGGAAGCCTCGAGGGTACGCGGGCGCTTTGCGTTTTGGGGGATTGGTTCATTCCCGCATTCTACAAGCCTGTAGGAGGGAGAATATCCGATTTCCTTCCAAGCTGGAAGGAAATAACGGATTGCAAATGGACCATTCAGTTAGTGGGAAAGGGACATTTCATCCCGTTCCACTCCAACCCCCACCCCCCCCCCCCCCTCTCCCCCTGAGGTGGATGCCTCCAAAGTGGGAACCATACAGGGATTCGTGAAAAAGGGAGACACTAGTTGCGGAAGTGAAATCCCTTGTAGCGAAAAACGCAATTGTGGAAGTCAGAGATTGGCAATCTCCGGGCTTCTACAGCAGGCTTTTCGTGGTTCCAAAGCGAAACAGCAAGCTGCACCCCGTATTAGATCTGTCGATGCTTAATCAGTTCATTCAAACAGATCATTTCAAGATGGAGACTGCTCGATCAATACGACGAACTATAAGAGCCAACGATTGGGCCGTCTCCATCGATCTACAGGACGGTTATCTTCATGTACCGATGTGCCCTGCATCCAGAAAGTTTCTACGCTTTCAATCAGAAGGCAGGGTATATCAGTTTTGTGTCCTACACTTCGGAATAACCACGGCTCAAGGGTGTTCACAAAACTAATGGAGGTAATTGCGACAGAAGCCAGGCGGAGAGGTATTTCAATACTACAATACCTGGACGACTGGCTACTGCACGATCAGTCCAGAGACACACTGCTACTCAATCTACGTGTGTTCTGGGACCTGATCACAGAGTTGGGACTCATACCGAACATAGAGAAGTTGGAACTGGTACCGACTCAGGACTTCTGCTATGTAGGGATGAATTTCCTTACCAAGCTAGGGATAGTCAGGGTATCCTTGGACAGAGTGGACAGGACGTTGAATGTGGTCTTCAAAGTCTTGGATACAGTTCAACTACCAGCCAGGGAGCTATTGTCGCTGCTGGGGGTCTTGAACTCAGCAGCAGGTATGCTGTGTCTAGGGCGTCTACATTTACGACCCCTGCAGATATATTTGCTCTTCCACTGGAGACTGCACTATCACCCTCTGGACAGGTTGATACTGCTGTCCAAAGACTTCAAGCGTCATCTCAGATGCTGTGCTCAGAGGACGTGGTATCTCCAGGGGGTTCCCATATCAATTCCAGATCCGGAGTTGGTATTGACCACAGACGCCTCCAACTCAGGGTGGGGAGCTCACCTTGAGCCCTTGGGAATTTGTGTTCTCGGGGATATGGTCGGAGGAATGGGTCGGGTGCCACATCAATGTGCTGGAGTTGAGGGCGGTAACGTTGTCTCTAGCAAAAGCACTTTCCCAGGTAAGGGGAAAAGCAGTTCAGATAGCCACGGACAACACCACGGTAGTGGCATAACTGAACAAACAAGGTGGCACTCGGTCTGTGAGCCTCTGTCTGGAGGCCAGGGAATTACTTATATGGTGTCACCAGAACGGAATAGTACTGGAGGCAAGACACATTGCGGGGAAGTCCAATGTTCTGGCGGACTATCTGTCGAGGGGGGGTTTACCAGTTCTTACCGAGTGGTCACTGTCAAAGACGGTGGCCAACGAAGTAATCAACAAGTGGGGCCACCCCTGGCTGGACCTGTTTGCAACCAGGATGAACAATCAGCTCCCAATGTATGTGTATCAGTACCGGACTCCCGAGCATGGGGGTGCAATGTCCTTGTCATGGAACCAAGTGGACGGGTACGCATTTCCTCCATTTGTCCTACTGACTCAGGTGTTGCAGAAAATTTGTCAATCAGACTGCCAGGTCACACTAGTGGCTCCATGTTGGCCAACGAGAAGTTGGTTTTCCAGCATACTGGAGCTCCTAGTGGACCATCCGGTGGTTCTTCCAGTGTCTCCCAGGCTTCTGTCTCGGCATGCGGGGAAGACACTACATGCAAATCCTCTCATTCTGAACCTTCACGCCTAGAGGCTATCAGGAAGGGAATCCCAAAGGATAAGTTTTCGCAGCAAGCTGCAGCAATCATTGCGCAGGCAAAGTGTCCCTCTACTACAGCTTGTTACGACTCAAAATGGAGGGTCTGGGTTAATTGGTGTAAGCAAAGGCAAATTAATCCAGTCAGTCCAGCTATAGGAGAAGTAGGGGAATTCCTTAGGTATTTGTTCGATGACAGGAAGTCGTCAGCATCGACTATTAAGGGATACAGGTCGGCATTGGCCAGCTGTTTGAAGTTCAGCCCGGCTCCGACATGTAACATAGGTTCAGATCCCAGGTTATCGGCGATTATTTCGTTTTTCACTAGGGAAAGGCCAGTAGCTAGAACAATCACCCCTAAATGGAATCTACTCGGCACCCACTACCGTGGAGTTGGTCGTCATCGCTGGTTCGCATGTCTAGCTTTAGCGCGTACTTTGAAGTCAGGAACTCTGCCAGAGAGAGACGTTCGCGAGCTACAGGTCTTTGGCCGCTGGGGTGCGCTTAGAGCCAGCAGCAAAATGCTTTTCTTCTCGTCCCACTGCTGGTGTGTGCCAAGGCCCTGGCTGTAGAGCTGGTTGGGGACTCCCTCGATTTTCACCTCGACCTTTGTGATTTTAGGTGATAAAATATGTCGCTTTTTCTAGCCCAGAGTGTGATCCGAGCATCCTCGAACAGTATCAGTATGCCTTTCTTCGAGCGGGCGGGGACGTTGATATTCATATTCTATAATGTGTCGCTTTTATCTTTCGTCATCTTGCGATGGCGAAGAACTCGGTGATAAAGTATGGCAACATGCCCGGCATACTTGGTTCTAATCAATCGCACGAGTTCAGGCATTGTGACCATGCTGTACTCCAATTAAACATTTTCGATCGAACACGTCGATGCCACGTCAGTGCATATGATAATTCGGACATAGTTGCTGAACGTTATTTCGTATTCGTGGCGTCCGCTAAAGCGCTTTGATAGTATGGCATGTGGCTCTCCAGCAGCTCAAAGTCAAGTGGAATGTAGAAGCAGTTGCCATAAGCAGCCGCAATTGCGTTGTCAGCCGCAATATTGGCTGCCGCGTTGCCAGCCCCGATTCTAAGCCTGTTTACGTTCTTTCGGCTACTGGTATCAATACCCTGATAGACCACATTTGTACACTTGTGCGATCTTCCACAGGTCACAATAGCCGTAATACAGATCGCTAGCATCGATTGACATAACCTCATTATCAGAAATTTGTATCGTGGTCTTCTTGACGATGGCGTGGCCCATGTTCTGAACGACGTTTCGGTTCGCGTCTGTGGACGTCAGTGAGATAGTGAAAGCGAGGCGGACTGTCCCAGGTACAATGACGTCGTTAGTTCCAAGGTTGGGGAAGCGGACCAAGAGCTGTTGGTTCTGGTCGATTGTCGAGGGGTTCTTCGTGACCACGGTCTGTCTCCTGCCTTTTGCCCCGAGGGGCTCCCGCAGCCTGTGGTATGGGTTGAGTTTGCGCCCGTAATTTGAAGCCATTTTCGAACAACTGTATTAAACCGGCCGGGTTTTTGTTCAATACAGCAATCGTATCGGAACAACCTCGCCAAACTTTCGGTGTTGGATGGACATATCGCACTAGAAAAAATAAAACTGGAAGAAGCCCATGATGACGAAGATAAGTGACGGATCACTGAATGCCTGCGGACATTGTGGGATGAAAGAGAAGCTCGCTTGGAGGCTGCCTCGGCTAACCGTGAGGCATCTGCACCCAAATAAATCGGATTCGCGAAACAATCTTGCGGGTCCTGCATGAGGACGCCACACTCAGTGAGCGTCTTCGCACTCTGTTCAGAGCGGGGCGTCACAATAGTAAGCATCCTCACAGTGCTCGGGATGACTATATCGACCCTAGTTCTAGCTCTCACAGGCGGCGGTGCCGCTGTTGAGCCAGCACCAGCACCCTCTTCCGGTGGAGCCAAGGAGTGGGCCAAAAAACAGCAAAAATACCTCGCCAATCTTCTAGCCAAATTAGCCGGAAAAGCGGCCGCCGCACTGCCTGGGATTATAGGCAGACTCGCCTCATTCTTGCTCTCCATCTTGTCAAAAACGGCCGGATTATGGCTCGCGGAAAACATTTGGGCGCTGATCCTCATGATCGCTTGTCTGTTGCTGTTCGCTGGACGAGAGTGTCTAGGATCGTTCAAAGAACACCAGCGCGATTAGCCCGACAGCGACACAGGCGACAATGAGCCCCAGTGTTTCGACCTCGTGGTCGTCCCGACTCCAAGTGCGTCAACTCCTGGCGTGTCAATAACGGGCGCTTGCGGTAGCTGCGGTTTTACGAAATTGGTTCCAGTTGCCGTGGACGGGATGATAGCCGTGATACCCGTTACGACCGAGCTTTTGCTGGATGGTGGCAATCACAATCTCATTGTTGTAGCCGTCAACCCGGCCGTCTCGTAGTATCATGTTGCTCAGCGCCTTATATAGACCGATTCCAAATACATACTCTACTGGGGTGCCAGTATACTGTAAAACGCCTTGATACTTCTTGATCGCCGCCGGGATGGCGTCCTCGACATTTGCCAAGAACTGTTTCTGGGCACCGAACGCTGTTCCCGTTCCCAATATAGGACTGCGTGCTTGTGCCTGTGCGCTTAGGATGGCCCAGACGTATGTGCAAATGGAGTCGTTGAGGCGTGAACCCTAGACCCTTTTCTAACACAAATTTTCCCCAAGCGTCCTGGGCCCCAGCAGCTTGCTGAATATAATCAACGTGGGCTTGGGGGGAAGCCAATCGCAGGATGAGACACCACAGTGCCGGCCGCCAGACACTTCCGGCCCGAAGGTCATCGTTGCGGGGTCAACATTTCCGACGTTCCAACTTGTGATGTGGTCGCCGGAGTTATCGTACCTAAAATCCGTCTGCGTCCAAGCCCCGTGGCCAGTGCTGCTCGGAAATACTTTCTGTCGCCACTCTGTATTCCTGGAGACTCCAAATTCGCTACAGAGCCTTTCAAACGCCTGACGGTCGTAGGTGTTGGAAACGGGGTTCCAGTGGGGGTCCTGCGGTTTAGCGGCGTGCAGTTCTTTCAAAATCCGCCTAGTGGTGTAGTACACATGAAAGTTAAAAACGGCTCTCAGGATGGGCTCTCCGCGGCCATATGGTCCTGAGAGGAAACCCCGCATCCGGCTGTTGTGCACCATACGGCAAAGTTCACCTGGTTTTGCCAAAACAGCATCGGTGTTGCTTGCCACCCGTTCACAGCCTCGATGGTAGTAATCTTGGGTAGCCTATATTTTTCAAACACGTTGAAGAAGTTGGTTTGAAAGCCTGCCCCAACTGTGGAGCTGCGAACTTGGATGATGGTGTGTACCAGCTGGGGGTGCCCACCTTGGCGGCGTAGACTCCGCCGGGCTGGTGCTTTGCAGCAAAATTGAAGCCAAATGCATTGGTGTCCATAACGATATTATGTTTGTTACGCTTACCAATGCCCAAAGCGGGGCTTGCACGCTTCAGAAGCCGATCGATAACTGCTGCGGGGCGAGACGCATCGGCCTCTGATCGGTCACATTCACGGTCGGCTACCGAAACGTGGGGGAGAATGAGGGTTTTTGCCACCCAGTTAGTGCAAAGCTGACCCCCGGTCTTTGAGCCCTCCAAGCTTTTGTCGCGTTGGAGCTTGATGGCCGAGCCAGCCTCACAATCTCGAAAGCCACCGGACTTGTGACCTTAACCATCGAGCCCGCCAACCGGGTAACGATCTCCCCGGCGTTGGCCGTGCAGCTCAGTTTTACAACAACATACTCCGGCAATAGGGGATGGTTTGTGCCAGGCGAGCACGTCGGCGACGGTCCCGTGGGCTTCGCCTTCACGAAAACCCTCCGTGTGCACATGGAGCAGCTGAACACATCATGCAAAAATTAGACGGGGCCCCCAGTACTCTCCTTAAGGTTGTGCATGCCAGCGAGTGCTTCTATTGGGAGACCCTGGCCTTAGACGTCCCAACCCCCGAGATGAAGCGTTTGGAATCGGCCAACATCCACAAATTGGAGATCTCTATTCTCGATGATAAAGCTCAAGAATTAAAGAACGATTTCCCGATTTCAGTCGTTCTCGAAATAGCATTATAATGAACATATACGGTCCAGGCTCCCGTGACACGGGCACAGACAGCAAACGATGGGGCGGCAATGAAAAGGATAGTGGGCAGGGTAGCATAGCGATTGCAAGCTCTAACGCCCGTCATAACAGTTTGGGCCGAGGAGTGGGGTGCTCTGCGCGTGGAGGACCACACAAATTCATTGGGCTCCAACGCAAGCGACATATATACGGGATACTCCATGGCAGCGTCCGGGACGGTTCTGCGAATGTCTGTCTGCTTGGTCAACTTTAAGGGACATGCTACTTTCGTCCGGAACGTGGTAGAGCAGAAGTCTGACGTCACCAAGCATGCGGGACAGAGGTCAGTGTTTAAATTATTCGACACCACACCAATTAAAGCTCCCGCCGGGAGTGTTATTAACTTCGTGACAAAAATCGCCGATCCCATCGAGCTCCTCCAATGTGGTGACACCGTTAATCGAGCTTGATTTATGATGAATGCCAAAAACCTATATCCCGAGCTGCGGTCCGGGTCGGCTGACCCGACCTCTGGCTGACCCGACCTATTTTAGGATGACCAGGATTGTCGAGATACAACAGATTCTCCAGCATGAGGTAGACACACGGACAGGTCATGCACAAAAATATAGGTGGGCAGTCAATGTCGTCGAGGCGGTGAACATCACGCTAGCCTCAGCTACCGTTGTGAGTGGGATGGGGTGTGTGTCTTATTGTCAACAGTCGTTGCTGCGCCGATTGCGGTGGCCTTGAGTGCGGTCATAGCAGGGGCGGACCTGTTTTGCATGACGAGTAGACTGTTGCGAGGGTGCGATCTGGTCCAAGGCCCACCCGCAGGTTTTGGGAGATGACGACATTAAAAACTTGTCACGGAGGGGCGGGCTGATGAGAGGAGGACTCTTCTCGCCCGCCTCGGGACGTAATATGCTTGTTCGCGTGTCTGACGATGGGGGAGGACCCGCCACCATACTGCCCGGCAGCGCCTGTTGTTCCAACCTTATAATACATAAAGCTTTCGAGCAAGAGATCTTTTTGCACTTGCTTCGACCAAGTACACCAGGCTGAGCGGCGATCCCTTTGGCCGGCTAGGGGTGTGGGCCGTCCCTTGGGCTCGCCTCGTGGCTCTGCCTTGTATTGTTGCTCATGCTATAATTAGCAAGCAGTATGGTCCTGTCTGGGAAATGGAGCTGGTGCGGTGGGGGTGGTGGGGCAGGCTCCAGGGGTTGAAGTGGTCCAGATGTTTATCATCGGTGGTCCAGGCCCCGAGTAATGCAGTAGTATATCCAGATCCAGAATAGTATAAACAAGGTTGAGTCTGGTGTATTGCGTGTGGTGTGACCCGCCCTGTGGGAGTGGGGCGGGATCCTGGAGGTTAAATGGTCCAGTTCCAGCCTTTTCACTACTACTACAGCCATGGTCAAACAACACGAGCTGTACGTTTGAACACGGCTGTGAGTGTGAATGGCAGTCATGTAACAATGAATGTATTACCCCAGTCAATCAGTCCTCTCCACATGCCGGTGTATGTCCATTTGTGTACAACCATGTTGTTGAAGGGACATACAATCCCATTCAATTAATAAAAAAGGCCTATTTCATTCCAAACCAGTGTAGATTCGGATCGCTGCACAGTTCATGTAATAAATTTATGTGTTCGCTGGTTCACTGAATGACAAGTAAACAGTTTCACAGGCTGGTCGGGGTCTGTACTGGACTGAAAGGCAATAAGTTCTGTTGCCTACAGGGGCTTACAGCAATTATTACCACCTGTAGTAATTCAATTCAATGTATTTGCACTTAAGAACAATTAATTTTGCTTCTCACCACAATACATTGTCTTTGGCGGTGCGAGAGGAGGAACTGAAAGACAAGTGATACAGTGTGTGTCAGTGCATGTAACATGATAACCTGCGAGTGCAGTTCTGCCCGGACGACACCCATTCTTTAAACAGTAACAATTTTGTTTCATGTTGTAGGGTTGGAGAAGAGACATCGCTACATTCCGTCCATGGTTCCTGTACAGCATACAGACGTCCTCGCCATGTACAAACCTTACACAAGTAGACATTCACATCATATAAACAAATATTCTACTTCTATCGAATCTGTTTTCCATGAATTCTTTTATCAGTTTTGTAATTTGTAAGTTCTATGTTCAATGACTGTTAGACCCCATTCAGTGAACTGGTCTATTTCGGATGCTCCATTAAATCCACCAATGAAAAACTTTCTTTCCAATCAAATCAGTATTTGACAGAATTTCTTCCAATAAACTTATTTGAGAAGGGTAACATTATTACTCCCTCGCCGATAGGCAAGACGGGATATAGCGTTAGTCCATGAACCGGGATGGTGGTTTGTTTTGCATACGACTCACGTCCGACCGCCCAAGGTCAAGGTCACTAAGGACTTGTGTTCACGTTGTTTGTTACATGTTTTTAGCTCACCTGAGGGAAGCTCATGTGAGCTATTGTTACCGCAATGTGTCCGTCGTCCGTCGTCGTCCGTCGTCCGTCGTCGTCCGTGAACATTTTCAAACGTCTTCTCCTCAGTAACCATTGGGCCTATAGTCACCAAACTTCATGATCATGGTCCTTAGGTAGGGGGATTACAAAATTGTTAAAATGACGTCATTGTGTAATCCAAGATGGCCGCCGTCTAAAAATAGCACAAATTCTTCAAAAATCTTCTTCTCAAGAACCGCCAACCGGATTTCGACAAAACTTGGTAGGAATGATCGATGTACAATGCTCTTTCAAAGTTGTTAAAATGGTGACCCTGGGGTCAAAACTGGGCGTGGCCCGGCCCGTGGGGTCCAATTGGGGTCAAATTTTATTTTTGACCGAATATGGTCATGTCATATATCGAATTGAAGGTATCAAAGAGGCGATCACTCTGGTGCATTTTTTGTCGAAATCTGATGGTTTTGTCATCCAAGATGGCCACCGAAAGGTCAAAAGGTCGTTCTTTTATTAGAGATTTCAAAATTCTTCTTCACATGAATCGCTTGACCCATGGTAGCCAAACTTAAAAGTTATGGTCCATGGGTGAAGCCTTTTCAGATTTGTTAAAATGAAGGTCATCGCTAATCCAAGATGGCCGCCGTCTAAAAATAGCATAAATTCTTAAAAAATCTTCTTCTAATGAACAGCAAGCCAGATTTCGACGAAACTTGGTAGGAATGATCAATGTACAATGCTCTTTCAAAGTTGTTAAAATGGTGACTCCGGGGTCAAAAATGGGCGTGGCCTGTGGGGTCAAATGTGGGTCAAATTTTATTTTTGACCGAATATGGTCAAGTCATATATCGAATTGAAGGTATCAAAGAGGCGATCACTCTGGTGCATTTTTTGTCGAAATCGGATTGTTATGTCATCCAAGATGGCCGCCGAAAGGTCAAAAGGTCGTTCTTTTATTAGAGATTTCAAAATTCTTCTTCACATGAACCGCTTGGCCCATGGTAGCCAAACTTAGAAGTTATGGTCCATGGGTGAAGCCTTTTCAGATTTATTAAAATGGAGGTCATCGCTAATCCAAGATGGCCGCCGTCTAAAAATAGCATAAATTCTTAAAAAATCTTCTTCTCATGAATCGCCAGCCGGATTTCGACGACATTTGGTAGGAATGATCAATGTACAATACTCTTTCAAAGTTGTTAAAATAGTGACCCCGGGGTCAAAAATGTGCGTGGCCCGTGGGGTCAAATTGGGGTCAAATTTTATTTGTGACCTAATATGGTCATGTTATATATCAAATCGAAGGTATCAATGAGGCGATCACTCTGGTGATTTTTTTGTCGAAATCTGATGGTTATGTCATCCAAGATGGCCGCCGAAAGGTCAAAAGGTCGTTCTTTTATTAGAGATTTAAAAATTCTACTTCACATGAACCGCTTGGCCCATGGTAGCCAAACTTCACAGTTATGGTCCATGGGTGAAGCCTTTTCAGATTAGTTATAATGGAGGTCATCGCTAATCCAAGATGGCCACCGTCTAAAAATAGCACAAATTCTTAAAAAATATTTTTCTCATGAACCACTAGCCGGATTTCGACAAAACTTGGTAGGAATGATCGATGTACAATGCTCTTTTTAAGTTGTGAAAATGGTGACCCCGGGGTCAAAAATGGGCGTGGCCCGTGGGGTCAAATTTTATTCTTGACCGAATATGCTCATGTCATTTATCAAATTCAAGGTATCGATCAATATTTGTCGGAATCGGATGATTATGTCATCAATGATGGCCGCCAAAAGGTCCATTTATTTGAGATTTTGAACGTCTTTTTCTCAGGAACAACATGGCCGATGCTGACCAAACTTCATAGGAAGTTCCGATCCTTGGGTGATGCATTTTCAGATTTGATAAAATGAGAGTCATCGCTTAATCCAAGATGACCGCCGTCTAAAAATAGCACAATTTTTTTAAAACACATGAACTCAATGTCACATTCTCCTCTGGTGTTCATGGAGTCAGGTGAGCGAATTAAGGGCCATCATGGCCCTCTTGTTTAGCTCACCTGAGTGAAGCTCATGTGAGCTATTGTTACCGCAATGTGTCCGTCGTCATCGTCCGTGAACATTCAACGTCTTCTCGTCAGTACCATTGGGCCTATAGTCACCAAACTTCATGGTCATGGTCCTTAGGTAGGGGGATTACAAAATTGTTAAAATGACATAATTACGCAATCCAAGATGGCCGCCGTCTAAAAATAGCACAAATTCTTCAAATATCTTCTTCTCAAGAACCGCCAACCGGATTTCGACAAAACTTGGTAGGAATGATCGATGTACAATGCTCTTTCAAAGTTGTTAAAATGGTGACCCCGGGGTCAAAAATGGGCGTAGCCCGTGGGTTCAAATTGGGGTCAAATTTTATCTCTTACCGAATATGGTCGCGTCATATATCAAATTGAAGGTATCAACGAGGCGATCACTCTGGTCGAAATCGGATGGTTATGTGATCCAAGATGGCCGCCGAAAGGTCAAAAGGTCGTTCTTTTGTTAGAGATTTCAAAATTCTTCTTCACATGAACCGCTTGGCTCATGGTAACCAAACTTAAAAGTTATGGTCCATGGGTGAAGCCTTTTCAGATTTGTTAAATTGGAGGTCATCGCTAATCCAAGATGGCCGCCGTCTCAAAATAGCATAAATTCTTAGAAAATCTTCTTCTCATGAACCGCTAGGCGGATTTCGACGAAACTTTGTAGGAATGTTCGATGTACAATGCTCTTTCAAAGTTGTTAAAATGGTGACCCCGGGGTCAAAAATTGGCGTGGTCCGTGGGGTCAAATTGGGGTCAAATTTTATATTTGACCGAATATGGTCATGTTATATATCAAATTGAAGGTATCAATGAGGCAATCGCTTTGGTGCATTTTTCGTCGCAATTTGGTGGTTATGTCATCCAAGATGGCCGCCGAAAGGTCAAAAGGTTGTTCTTTTATTAGAGACTTCAAAATTATTCTTCACATGAACCAAACTTAAAAGTTATGGTCCATGGGTGAAGCCTTTTCAGATTTTTAAAATGGAGGTCGTCGCTAATCCAAGATGGCCGCCGTCTAAAAATAGCATAAATTCTTAAACAATCTTCTTCTCATGAACCGCGAGCCGGATTTCGATGAAACTTGGTAGGACTGATCGATGTAAAATGCTCTTTCAAAGTTGTTAAAATGGTGACCCCGGGGTCAAAAATGGGCGTGACCGGTGGGGTCAAATTGGGTCAAATTTTATTTTTGCCCGAATATGCTCATGTTATATATTAAATTGAAGGTATCGATGAGGCGATTTCTCTGGTGCAATATTTGTCTGAATCGGATGATTATGTCATCCATGATGGCCGCCAAAAGGTCTATTTATTCGAGATTTTGAACGTCTTTTTCTCAGGAACCACATGGCCGATGCTGGGCAAACTTCATAGTAAGTTAAGATCCTTGGGTGAAGCATTTTCAGATTTGGTAAAATGAGAGTCATCGCTTAATCTAAGATGACCGCCATCTAAAAATAGCACAATTTTTTTAAAACACATATGAACTCAATGTCACATTCTCTTCTGGTGTTCATGGAGTCAGGTGAGCGAATTAGGGCCATCATGGCCCTCTTGTTTGTTTATTCAATAACTTATGAACCACTTCACCAATTGTGATAATATTTGGCCACAATGTGTATCTAGCGATGGTGCTTTGATGGACCCACGTCCGACGGCCCAAGGTTAAAGTCACTGAGGAACTTTTATGTTATCAAGGCTGCCAGTGAGGGGATTAACCTCGTAAAAACGATGCCCTTGTTATTGTATCCCCCGGACTCCGTCGGGGGGATACTATGGATTTGACAGCGGGCCGTGTCCGCGTCCGCCGCAGACACTTCTTGTCCGGAGCATAACTCGAACACCCTTTGGAATATTTTCATGAAACTTCACACATGCATAGACCACGACCCGAAGGTGTGTCGCGCACAAGAATGACAACTCTTGCATAGCTAATTTTTTAGTTATCTCCATTTTTTGTTTCTCGCACTGATTTCGTGTCCGGAGCATAACTCCACCACCCTTTGGAATATTTTCATGAAACTTCACACATGCATAGACCACGACCCGAAGGTGTGTCGCGCACAAGAATGACAACTCTTGCATAGCTAATTGTTTAGTTATCTCCCTTTTTTGTTTCGCGCACTGATTGACCATAACTCGACCACCCTTTGGAATATTTTCATGAAACTTCACACATGCATAGACCACGACCCGGAGGTGTGTCGCGCACAAGAATGACAACTCTTGCGTAGCTAATTTTTTAGTTATCTCCTTTTTTTGTTTTGCGCACTCTACAAACTGGACAATAATGCATGAACACCCGTTTTCTCGTCTGCTCTGTACACCTTTTCTTGTGTGCTCTGTACACCTTACCTGTAGAGAGAACAATAGAGACTAGGAGAACCATTCACCTGTGCATGTGCTAGCATGTGCAAATGTCCAGTCCACAGGTAATTTATACAGGTAAATTACTACATTGGATATTACATTTCCGTAAACTGTGTTGAAAATATTGTGGCATTATGTGGACCTGTGCAGATATATGTAGATAAATATAGGACTATTAAAAAAAAATTCTCGGCTCCAGTAGCAAGCATTATTATTTTTAATTTTTGAACTTTTTTTTTCCATTTTGTTTTAAAATTATTTTTTTTTTACATTCTTTTTCCATTTTTTAACTGACCACTAACTTATTACAGGTAATTTATACAGCTAAATTATTACATTTCCCTAAACTGTGTTGACAATACTGTGGCAGTATGTGGACCTGTGCAGATATATGTAGATAAATATAGGACTATTAACAAAAATTCTCGGCTCCAGTAGCGAGCATTATTTTTTTTTATTTACATTCTATATTACATTTTCGTAAACTGTGTTGAAAATATTGTGGCATTATGTACACCTGTGCAGATATATGTACATAAATATAGGACTATTAACAAATAATTCTGCGCTCCAGTAGCAAGCATTATTATTTTTAATGTTTAAACCTTTTTTTGTCCATTTTTTTTTTTTCATTGTTTTTTTTCATTGTTTTTCACTTTTTTAACTGACCACTAACTTATTACAGGTAATTTATACAGCTAAATTATTACATTTCCCTAAACTGTGTTGACAATATTGTGGCAGTATGTGGACCTGTGCAGATATATGTAGATAAATATAGGACTATTAAAAAAAATTCTCTGCTCCAGTAGCGAGCATTATTTTTTTTTATTTACATTCTATATTACATTTCCGTAAACTGTGTTGAAAATATTGTGGCATTATGTGCACCTGTGCAGATATATGTAGATAAATATAGGACTATTAACAAAAATTCTGGGCTCCAGTAGCGAGCATTATTTTATTTTTTATTTTTTTGTATATTACATTTCCGTAAACTGTGTTGAAAATATTGTGGCTTTATGTGGACCTGTGCAGATATATGTAGATAAATATAGGACTATTGAAAAAAAATTCTGGGCTCCAGTAGCAAGCATTATTATTTTTAATTTTTAAACTTTTTTTTTCCATTTTTCTTTTTCCTTTTTTTTTTTCAAATTATTTTTCAATTTTTGTCTAGTAGCATAAGGTCGTAAGTGCTATATACAGACTATTATCATATACTAAAACAATTATTGACTAGTGAGCCATAGAATATAATCTGATATTCTATGGCTCACTAGTCAATAATTGTATAATATGTTCGGGCCAGTGAAAATTGCTTTCGGGCCCAGGCTCGAGGTCAAGGCTGGACAAGGCGAGGCATTTTATTCCGCGGAATTCTTGTTTACTTATCTCCCTTTGTTGTTTCGTGCTCTGATTTTGTATCCAGAGCATAACTCGAACACCCTTTGGAATATTTTTATGCCCCACCACGATAGTGGAGGGGGCATTTAGTGTTACCCTTGTCCGTCCGTCCGTCCGTCCGTCCGTCCGTCCGTCCGTCCGTCCGTCCGCACACACGAATGGGTACTTGTTGTAAGCGTACGGGGATCTTATTGGGTAGGGTTAGGATAGTGTTGGGTACTCTTGTTGGGTATTTTTATAGAGTAAAAACCCAACAAGTATTCATTCGTAGGAACGTGCGTCCCGTCCTCCCGTCGTCCCGTCCGTCCGTCACAAAACTTTAACACTCGGGTAAATGTCTCCTAATTTCTTCATCCTTCGACCGATCTCCTTCATATTTCATATACACATTGCTCTAATGGTCCTCTACCACCCTGTGCCAAATCCATACTTAGTGCTTCAAAAACTTTAACGCTCAGGTAAATATCTTATAATTTCTGTTTTCTTTCACGAATCAGCTTCATATTTCATATATGCATTGCTCTAATGGTCCTCTACCGCCCTGTGCCAAATCCACGTTCGTCCTGCCCTCGCCAAGCCCAGGGTCAAGGTCACATACTTGGTGCTTCAAAAACTTTAACGCTCAGGTAAAAGAAAATTTTGACTTGGAATTTGGCCTCATTTATTATCAAAGCGATATGTGGGACATCCGTGTTCTATGAACACATTTTCTAGTTTATTAAACTTCACACATGCATAGCAGACGACCCAAAGGTGTGTCACACGTAAGAATGACAACTCTTGCGTCGTTAATTTCTTAGTTATCTCCCTTTGTTGTTTCGTGCACTGATTTCGTGTCCGGAGCATAACTCGAACACCCTTTGGAATATTTTCATGAAACTTCACACATGCATAGACCACGACCCTAAAGGTGTGTAACGCAAGAATGACAACTCTTACATCACTAATTGTTTAGTTATCTCCCTTTGTTTTTCCGTCACTGATTTTGTCTCCGGAGCATAACTCGAACACCCTTTTTTCAAACTACTTGTGTATCTGGGGAGGGGGATGCACATGCGCTTGTCGACAAGCATCCATTTCTAGTTATTAGTAGTAGTTCTATTCATTGGGGTATCTCTCAACCTCTGATGTATCTCGTGTGTTGCAATATTGTTATGGTGAACTGGGCACAATGGCCTTGCGTCCAGTGTAGACCCAGTCCAGCCTGCTAAGTCAGGTAGGGTCTTCACTGTTCACCCTTCTGTCAGTGAAACCTTTGTCAAACTTCCTGTGAAAAATATGTATCATTTATCAGACTACCATGTACAGGCTGGTCAATATCGTTATTGGTCAGGAATGAATGTGACTGGAGAAATGGAGCTTATGGGTTTTACAACCAGTGTAGATCCAGATCAGCATGTGCATCCGCAGTCTGATCAGGATCTACACTGATTGTCGTTCTATCAATGACACATCATGTTTCTCACAAGCAATATACATGTAGGTCGTTATCAGACTACATGAGTTTGATCAGGAGCTACACTGGTCACAAATCACATAAGCCCCATTTCTCCAGTCACAGCCACATATAAGCCTAATCTAATTGTATCAGATGGTGATCCATAATTTAACTGGAATGAAGAAATCAGAGTTATTGCCATTTTACAAAGATTGTTAGAGTGAACTGTTTGCCATTAATTTTGGCCAACAGAATATCCTTTGTATATCCAGCAAACTTGGGAAATTACTAGCTGTATGAGAGCTCAGGCCGATCAGGTTCTACAAAGGTGAAAGTTGAAGTGAACCTCGTACTGCCTGATCTTGGCTGACTTGCGTGTTGAAGGTTGTTATGCCGCAGATGAACCAAATGTACTATTTATTTATATAGACTAGTCATCACTAATTTCACATCATCTTGCATTTGAATAATTATGTGATACATACTTGACCAGTCTGTTGTTGTTTGTTGTTGATTTTTTTCATATACAGTGAGACCTCTCTAAACTGGGCACCCTGTAAATTGTTTGGTAATGTATTGGGTTGCTTTGTTATTTATCTCCGATGGTAATGTCTGTTCGTGATAGCAAAGCTTGACGACATGTCTTGGGGTGGTCATATGCCTGATTTACAATGGAACCTCTCTAAATCGGTTTAGAGAGGTTCCACTGTACAACATCAACATTTTCCCACAATACTTGCTACTTATCAGAATTTAGCCCTTACAATTCAGCGTAAATTTGGCTGTTTATCTTTCCCCAGCTTATGAAGTATGCAGAGGGGTATATATGTTTCGCTTTTCCGTCCATCCATTCATCTGTCCGTAACACAACAATTTAACATTTAGAGCATTAAAAGTTTTGTTTATCAGTCCAGGCGGTCATTATTTTTTCCATAATTTTTTCCAGGTCACCCATAGGAGCATATATGTTCAGAAAACTGATACAAATCTATTGTGAAATGCTCCTTTACCAACTATAATGCTTGCATTTCATCCACATCTAAGAGTTTTTAAAACATCAGCATTTGTTTCAGATATAATACCGTTGTAAATGTGATTGCATATTGGTATGAAGTATATTTGACTGTTCTTCTTAGTGTATACTACACTGTGCATTGCGTTGCCATCTGAGTCATCCTAGAAGAGACAAGCTATTAGCCAGTTTCACCTCTTGTAGCGTTTGACACATACAGGTCTGAATTTGATACAATTTATTGTAATATGCTCTAAAATTATTTACAATGTTCTATCTGTTTTATGTAGCCCAAGTGAATATTAAGTCTGATTTCTGATGATAATTTTGCCCATTTTTAAAAACACAGGCTATCTAGAGTGCACAATCATACAGGCTATCTAGAGTGCACAATCATACAGGCTATCTAGAGTGCACAATCATACAGGCTATCTAGAGTGCAGAATCATACAGGCTATCTAGAGTGCACAATCGTACAGGCTATCTAGAGTGCACAATCATACAGGCTATCTAGAGTGCACAATCGTACAGGCTATCTAGAGTGCACAATCATACAGGCTATCTAGAGTGCACACTCGTACAGGCTATCTAGAGTGCACAATCATACAGGCTATCTAGAGTGCACAATCATACAGGCTATCTAGAGTGCACAATCATACAGGCTATCTAGAGTGCACAATCGTACAGGCTATCTAGAGTGCACAATCATACAGGCTATTTTACCTGTACACAGAGGATATTCCGCATTTATACTGCATTGAATGAAATAATAAATCAGGAATATTGACATTTTATGGACTTGTGCTGATATCATAAAGGTGTTGCTAGCAGAATATATGAAGTAGCATTGTCTTATATAGTTCTAATATTAGGTGAGTGGTATGACCTGATGATTTACATGGTGTAACATGGCCATTGTAGATTTTGGAAATGACAAAATAATAATCCATGTATCAAACATGCTGTGCACTTTCGCATGAGATAGTTGATAGCACGTTGTAAATAATTAACTGTAGAACATGTTATGCAATATTGTATTAGTTTATCTGTCATATGTTTTGCTGTCTGTGTCAAACGCTACAGTACAATAGATGAAATTGACCGATGGCTTATACATACTAAGATGGCTGAGATGGCAACTCCATGCGCCGTTTTGGATACGCATATCCCATTACATTTACGAAGCAATCGTGTTTGAAACATATGATGATCAGGGGTCCCACGGGTCTTGTGGGCGGTTGGTTGGGAGCATGCAAAGTGTACATTTAACAATGAGATTCATCCTTACCGGGTGGTTGGGTGGGTGAACGCGATAGGTGGGTAACGGTAGGGGTTCCTCCTTTATCGGAATCGTGATTTGCCTGGTTTGGCCCTCATGTACGTTTTTATCTTTGTCTATTTTGTTACCTGGGAGTTGAATTGGGTTATTGCCCATTATAAAAGCAGTAAGATTATTACTGATCCTACTGCTTTTAGGAGGGGGCCAAGTGATTCTGGTGTGGCGAGGACCTGGAATATACTGATTTCAGGGCTTATTTTTTTATTGTAAATATTCAGTTCTGATTTTTGTATTTTCCCCCCATTTGTACAGGTAATATATGGGATTAGTACTAAACCCGTTTACCCTGGCCTTAAATGACCGTATAGTTAGGGCTGTTAGGGATATTTGGTTCAGATTCTTCCAAAAACACCAAATTTAGCGAAGATGTCATCCATACCATACTATTTCGATTTCCGACGGGCGCCAAGACGAACAACCCCCGGGGCCGCCATTTTGGCAAGATCCAATATGGCCGCCAGTTGGGTAAGAAATCAGTCGTAGTTAAACAACAAAAAGGGCTATATTCATAAATCATCCCACCATCGGGAATCCGATTATAATATTATTTAGAGACTTTGAGGTCATTGTCATATCTTAAGGTCACGATAAAGGTCATTTTGAGTCAAATTCGTCATATTTAGTAAGTGTTAATCAATATGTACGAACAGTATATCATTGTATCGTGGGTGGAAGGTGGGTGCAAGCGATGGGTAATTTAACGATCGGGGTTCATCCTTACCGGAATCCCGACTGGAGACCTGGTTTGGCCCTCGCATACGTCTTTGGCATTTTGTATGTGACAGTTGAATCTGGTTATACCCCTTATGTGAGTTTTACGATAATTTGTAATCCTATTTTAGGGGAAGGGGCTAAGTGACTTTGGTGTGGTATGGACCTGCCACCAAGTCAGGTTATTCTAATTTCAGGGCTGAATATATTGTTTCTCGATGTAAATATTCAGTTCTGAGTTTGGAATTTTCCCCCCAATGCAGCAGGTTAAAACAGGATCGAACCCGTTTGCCCGGCCTTACATGACCTTAGCTGTTGATAGGCCGTTAAACACCAATAAACAAACAAACAAACATATCATTGTATCGGTTTCCGGTTTTGAGATTTATTTGTCGATTGGATGCAATATTACATACCAGGGTCACGACAGAGGTCGCCCGAACCTGAGGTCATCAGCCAGAGGTCAAATGTATGAAAAATGTCAAAGGAGCAGGGATCACAAATACTATCGCTTTTTGGGGGTTTGTGGCATCGGATAATCATATTCTGATTTACTTTTGACTATTTGAGGTAAATAATTCCTAATTCACTACCTATTTGTTCTGGCGTCACCTTGTCAACATTCTCGTTATTTACCCCCCCCCCCCCCTTCGCATTTGCAGAGAACCGTGCATCAGACACCGGCGCGGTTGCACTTGCACCTTCCTGTGCATTGTGCATGTCTTGACGCAGCCGCAGTGTAAGAGAATGACACATGCTACTGAAGCATTGCATGGGGGCTGCCATGTACTGGTGCCATCTTTGTGCCAACCCCACTCACTGAAGTCAAAGATTTCCTGTTGGAGCGAAATGGCCTGACTCCAGTAGAAACTCGCTTGTAGAAGTGCTCGCCTCGGAATGGTTGCACAGCTGAAGTGATACAAAGTCAACAGGTCTGTTGGCGAGCACGGTCTCGAAGTGAGTACTTAGGAGCAGCTTTCCGCCCATGTCAGTCTTGGAGATATGAGTGCTGATGAATGAGAACAGCTCCTTTTTGTTCTCCTCGTTTTTTAGGAAGCCACTGTTCCATTCACGCTTTGGTATCTGAGTGCTTCCATTGCCAATTCGTGTCCGTGGGTCATTCCCGCATCGTTGCTGTGTAAGAGAATTGAGGTTATTTCATTTGAGGTAATTATCCCAAATAGCGTCGATGCGTTGGGTACCACTCTTCATTTTTGCCTCCAGAAATGGTGCTATGTGAAGCGTCACGTACTCGCGGAATGTCTTTGCCGTAGTTGGGCGAACCATGTGGATTATTGCCGCCATATCTAAAATCACGAGCGTGGCGTGCTTGGCAGCAGCTGCACGGTACGTGGGTACATTGAGGCATTGCAGAATGTTTGACTTTGTTCCAAACCGCAGCGACCCTCGACCCTCCGTCATTTCGGCATCAGGACGCGACTGGAGAGACAGGAAAAGTTGCGTGACTAAGGTCATGTTCTGATAGTATCAGATACTGGTACATAAACGTTTACCAGCCTTTCAATGAAATATGCTGCGTGAATGGTGTGGCCAGTTTCAAGAAATTGAGACAGCGATGTAGCAACGGCCTGTTGCATGACAGTCTGTGTATCGAGTGCTACAAGCTCCTGGTTTGTAACAAGGAAAGGATTACCAAGCTGATTTACCACCTAGACAAATGAAAGTACATTCTTTCTAAACATGACTTGCAAGCTGTGTCCTTCCTCGTGACGAGCGGTGGATAACGATGATGATTCGTGTACGGCCTCGAATTCCTCAACCTTCTATCAGTGACTGCACAAATCGAGCCATCAGCAGCTCCAATTCAATTATGGTTGACCAGAACTTGAACTGGGTTACAGTTTGGGAATGTTGATTCCACATATCGAATGATTCAGCAGGGCCCATTATAGTCTTGCAATACCCTGAGTATGCTTTCTGCTTGAGCAAGTACAGAGACATGAGAGATACTTGATGGACATATCTTGTGCGCTTGATGGCATGCTCATTGAGCGCAGATTGTGCTCGACCGGATGTCAGGACTTCCGCCTGAGAAAGCACGGTTGCCCACACCGAGTCGCGCAGCAGGTTGCCTATCATGAGATGCATCTTATCTTCAATGTGCAGCCCACCCATCTTAACAACAAGCTTGTCTTCTCCAAATGTGGCTGGGTATTGCCATTGAATGAGTTTGATGATCGAATACAGTGGCTGATCTGCACCGAGAACGCTGGTCTGGCCAGGGTTGAGGAACTCGGTGGCCTGCATCGTCAGCTCCATCGCGTGCTTCATTGAAGAATCGAACGCGGCCTTGTCTGGGAAGAGGGGATAGACGCCGATCTCAGCAGGAGGCTTCACCGACTCGTCACTCGCAAGCAACGAGTTGTACCCCAACCAGGTGATTACGTCCCCCTCTGAAAGCTCACCTTCCTCGAGCAACCCGGTGATGTGCTCCATCCATGCCTCGTCGTTTGACTGGGGTCTGGATCACGTAAGAGTCTGGAAGCTTCGCAATGGACGTATCGGAGGGGTCAATCGTGATTGGTGGCCGCTTTATTCCGTGGTTTTCGTACGAAAGATGGTTCGTCACGCTCAAGACATATCCATGGAACTCATCCAGTGAGAAGTTGCTCTGAGCCTTGCTATCTATAGTATCCACATCATGAGTAGTGAAGACAACTATTGGTGGGTATTACAAATCCATCCGGAGCATGGCGAGCACACACCGCCCGCGCAAGACATCGCTTTACTTCCATGACACGACTGTACGATACCGATATACCCTGTTCATTGTCAATTTCAATCTGTGTTTTACTCCGTCCGTGACCGTGTAGCTTGAGGCCGTGATACAGGGGAAACGGTGTTTCTCTTTCCTTGTTGTGTCGTACTGCATCCGTCTTTACTGCATGGTGCTTACCCTTACTGGTATTGTAGATGAGCAGTTGTGAGATATTGCATGCGATTTTCTCCCTCGCAATCAGATTAGCATCGCCACCGCTCTATTCACGCCCATGAAGGGCTGATGGGCCCCGGGGCACTAAGGTAAAGAAACTCCTCGTTGACTGGGTCCGTGCTGCAGTTCGGGGAGAATGAGCCGTTGAAAGGGTCCTGGCTCTGTAGGCAAAACTTGTGCATCATCACGGCAGCCAACATGAACGTAAGCGCGTCCTCTTGACCAATTCGAGACACATATGTCTTTGCCAGCTCATCGGCCAGCTTCAATGTGTGAGATGTAAATATCATTCATGCCTTCATTGCCCTTGAAAAACTCTACCCATTCCGGCAGCGCATCGAGCAGATGGTCTTTGAATCGAGATGAGTGTGGCTCTTTTTGTCTCTGCATGGGCGACCTTGATCACTCCGAAGCTTTTAATACAACTTCCGAAGCTCTGAAAGCTTAAATATGGTTGTGTCCGAATGTTCGATTAGAGAAATAATTTGAGCACATATGAGGGGGTCAAAGGGCGGAGGTGATGGTCGAGCCGAATCCCGTCGCTCGACAGCGCGAGTGCAGTCATGCAAACGTACATAACACTGATGGTGGTAACATACATCAGCCGCATGCGCATCAGATGCTATGGTCTTCGCCCAACTCTTCAAGTTGGCATCTACGGCATCGGTTAATACTTTGTGAAGGTTGATCTGGTCCTCACCCTCACAAATTACACAATACTTGCTATTGGCTGGAAGGTGAAAGTTTTTTTGGGACTAGATCTATTGTGCGGGCTGGTAGGTATCTTTGTCAATAACCTATCTCGCCCGTTTAATACGAGAACTACTACAATACCTCCTGCAAGTTTTGTGATCCTGAGCATTGTGTAATTTAAGTGTTGCTGCAATACCTAGACCATCATTCAATTTACTAATTCTGACGTTAATGCCAGAAGGAAGAGTATTGGGATTAATAGCTTTGAAGTCGTTGAGATCTCTCTCAAGTGATACAAGTCCGTCTTCCTTGGGAGTTTGCAAGGCTTCTTGAGTTTTGTCCGATTGACAAAGACAACAAAGTCCCCAATTCATAATTTTAACAATTCGCGACATGCATGCATCAATTTGCAAGCAGATTTTATGCTGTTGCTAATATTGATTAACTAACTGCACTACTCATTATCTGAATAAAAACGGTAGCGTTGTTCAGGCATTTTCGGCCTCTCAGAATTACGCGCGGTTTTATTTGGGATGTTGGGGAATCATGTGATTATTGATTGATTGAAATGTGGTTTACGTCTGTTTAACAAACGATGTTTGTGAAAAAGATGTCAAACCAGTGCGAAATAAAGCTAATATTAATAATTGGAAATGGTCATTTAAAAGTTTGGGAATTTGTTATGTGAAACCCTTAAAACTCAAACTTCGACCAGAATTTGACCTTGAAGATGACCTTGAGTGGCGAATGTGACCACAAATCGTCGAAATAAGACCAGAATCAGAATCTACGACCCCGAATACCCATATTTAGTGGTATTGCTCATGGTTCTAGCCCTTTTGGTTTTTACCTACGATTGATTTCTAATCCAAGTGGCGGCCATATTGGATTTCGCAAATATGGCGGCCCCAAGTGGCGCCCATCTTGGCGCCCATCAAAAATTGAAACAGTAGGGTATGGGCGATGTCTGTGCCAAAATTGGTGCTTTTGGAAGAATGTGAACCAAACCTCCCATGTGATGCCCTAACATCCCCAACTATTAGCTGTTGATAGGCCGTTAAACCCTAACAAACAAACAAACAAAATCATCCTTACCGGATTACCACCAATATGCATGGTTTAACCCTCCGGTACATTTTTGGCTTTCTGTTATGTGAAGAGTTGAATCCGGTTATACACATTATAACAGTAATAAGATTAGTACCAATCCTATTACTTTTGGGAAGTTGGGCTAAGTAACTCTGGTGTGGTAAGGACCTGGCACCAGGTCAGGTTATTCTAATTTTTTAGGGCTGAATATATTTTTTGTCTTTAAATATTCAGTTCAAATTTTGGGATTACCTCCCATGACAACAGCTAACATATGGGATTCGACCCCGTTCACCTGGCCTAAAATGACCTTAGCTGTTGACATGCCGTTCATCAAACTTCTTAACTGGACACATGGATGGACACACAGTCCAGGTACTATATGCCGATCCCGGCTACCAAGACTGACGATGATGTGGGACTCATCTTGACATTCTTGCTGTTTGGCCATATAACCATGCCTGGACAAAACCCATGTTGCTATGTCTGCTTTTCATATGGTAACATTTTCTCTCATCCAGGGTTCAACAATGATGAGCGAGAATACAGGGTATTTGCATGTACTGTAATCATAATATCACAGTTTCATTTGAGCATGGCAATCGCCGAACACCCACAGGCATTCGACATGTTGCGGCTTTCGTCAGCTTTCGTCAGTACTGCTATAATTGAACGGCGTTGGTAATACTGAATACATTACAATGATTATTTCTCTTGAGATGAAATAACGTTTTTTGCTTTGTTATTTATTATAAGGTTTGCAACTTCTGGTCGGACACAAGTTTGTATTGTAAGAAACTAGCATGTTTAAAATTGTAATTTTCTATGTTTATATGTATTTCTGCAGGATAACGATAATTCTCAAATGAACATATGAACTTACCACTACAATATTGACGTTAGAGCCTTAAACACATTATTTCATTTGTCATGATGCGAGGTCGTGTCAGACCTAGGAAAACGAGTTGTAATTCGATATTATTTGCATAATTATGCTCTAATTATGCTATTTCAGCAAGATAACAATCATTCTCAAATGAACATGAGCACATTCCGCCAAAATATTTACAGTAGCGTTAATAAAATCGCGGAAGTTGTTGTGATACGAGGTCGTGTCCGACGAAAGCTATAAGCCTTGTTCATATATATAGTTATTCCGATGAAAGCCGAAACACGCCGTATGCCTATGCGCATACCCTGATGTGACCCGTCATGGCAAACAGGGGCTTGTAGAGTCTGACCAGTGTAGCTCCTGCTCAGTTCGCTCAGTCTCTCCGCTTAGTCTGGATCTAACCTATATATTATGGGCAATAGAAATGTTTATGTACAGTGGAACCTCTCCAAATGGGACACCAAGAAAACACTTGTGATCTCATTTTTAGCCAGGTTTTTTGAGAAAAAAATCCAGGCTATTGGATTGGCGAAAGCCGGGCGGGCGGGCGCCACAATCAATGTTAAGTTTTCGTGTTTGAGTCCATTTCTTTGTTACTGTACCACCTAGGACCACCAAACTTTCACAGCTTCATAATCAAGGGGTGCCCACCACATATCACTATCCAACATGTGACTTTTTTTTTAACTTGACCCATTTTTTCCGCGCAGTCGACTTAGCCATTTTCAATGTTAAGTTTTCGCGTTTACAATGTTAAGTTTTCGTGTTTAAGTCCATTTCTTTGGTACTGTACCACCTAGGACCACCAAACTTTCACAGCTTCATAATCAAGGGGTGCCAACCACATATCACTATCCAACATGTTACCTTTTTTTTAACTTGACCCATTTTTTCCACGCAGTCGACTTAGCCATTTTCAATGTTAAGTTTTCGCGTTTACAATGTTAAGTGTTCGTGTTTAAGTCCATTTCTTTGATACTGTACCACCTAGGACCACCCAACTTTCGCAGCTTCATAACCAAGGGGTGCCTACCACATACAACTATCCAACATGTGACCATTTTTTTACCTTCACCTATTATTTCTACGTAATTGACTTAGCCATTTTCAACGTTAACTTTTGAACGTACGTCTGGTTTTGGTTAAAACTTGTTCGTTATACTATATCTCTGCAACTGCTTCGCCCATTTCTTTGAAACTTCACATGGGTGTTTATCATCATCCATATTTTCATTCTAACACCCAACCGTGCGGCCCCTGTGCCCAATGTCAAGGTCAAATTACTTTTTTGTTAAAGTTTGTTCATGTACTATATCTCTGCAACTGCTTCACCCAGGGTGTCCGGTTTAGAGAGGTTTCGCTGTATGTGAACAGTTCTGAACTGTGCAGATTGATCTGGCGCTACACTGATCACAAGCAGTGAACTCGATAAGCCACTGTTTCTCATGACAATATGAACGAACCATATCTAACAAAAGCATGTGGACATCTAAAAGGCGAACACAAAGCTAAAGAACAAACAACATTATATAATTATAGGAAAACAATTTGTTTATATAAAAACATACAGTATGGAATTGATAACTTAATGTGTCTTCCACATATCCCAGGTCCGTTTTCCCTGCGGCTTTATTGGAATGCTCTTTATTACGTCTCCACCCCACGGGAATTGGAAATGTTGTTTGCAGAGACAAGACGCTATGTGTCTAATTATCTCCATGACAAGAAGCTATGTATCTAATTATCTCAGAGCCAAGAAGCTATGTGTTTAATTATCTGGCAGGGAAGATATTGGTAGATGCGTACGGCCACGTATTCCTTTCACCCCTACGTAACTTGAATGGAATTTCCAACCAATTCAATCGTCAAAAATGATCTTCAGACTAGTCCATTTTTGAAAAGGGGGTCTTTTTGCTCTTAAAAATATGGAAATTACTTGCAAAAAGTGCAGATCCTGATGAGACGACTCATCACGAGCCGGCTGATCTGGATCTACATTGTTTGCCAATACCAATATACGGATCTGTAGTGTTGAAAGGGTTAATATACATAATTTGCGTAGAATGATCTTATATTTTCAGCTAATCATAAAATTATGTGGGTGGCAAAAATAAAGTAGTTGGATTTTCAAATAGTCCATAGTTTACATTACCACATTTTTGTTTTACAAAAAAAATATATTCCCAGTTCTTGAGTGTACGTTATCAAATATTCCCAGTTCTTGAGTGTACGTTATCAAATATTCCCAGTTCTTGAGTGTACATGATCTGTTCTCTTCCAGATACGGTATCGAGCTGTTTGCGACATGTATTGGGTGGATAAAAAAAATTTACCCCAACTTTCAAATTCACATGCCTCGCATACTATGTACAATATCTCAATAAAATTGCACACATTATCAAGTAATGCAACTATCTCCGATATCTAAACATCACAACACTATACTTGTAATATTACATTTGTGTTGCTGAAACAGAAAAAAAAAGTGATCCAAAAAGCAAATGCCAGAATTCATTGAATACTAAAAAGTCAACCATCATGTCAACTTCGTAACCACCAGAACATGTATATGCTGTAGATGTCTGATATTGACTGATATTCTTTTTGTGATACCTTTCCATTCCTGATTTTCTTTTATGGTCTGTAATTACTGTTTTGAGTTCGACCCCTATGATGCTCTTAACTATATTTCTCACACACATCTGCAGGTATAAAGGCCGGGTATAAACAGCGTGTATTTGGTCAATGTGTTATCAGTCAGCGTGTAGTTGGTCAATGCACAGCTGGGTAACTGATCAAACAACATCCCCCATCCCTACTGAACAGGAGGAACATTCAATGTATCGAGGCTTCCATCGAATTTGATGCTAACTGTGATTTTATTTTTATTGATCAAAATTAGTTTTTCGCAGATCATGTATGTCAATAGTTTACAACTGTACTGTACTATCACGAAGCCATCTGTTCTGTTCAGTTGTATAATTTCTTCCTATGTTAGGAACACCTCCTTCTCGGAGTAAAACGTCGTAGGTAGTGATTGTTAGGATTTGTTGATATGTACACTTCCACCACCGCAATATTGTACATCATTGTATATTAATTTTGTATTTCACCAAAGTAAAAGCTTTAGTTCCCAAGGAAGAAATTACAACAATGGCAAGTATTAAACTGTCAAATATACTCCAGATTTATTATGTTTTAGTAGACATGATAATAAATCTGGAGCATTTACAACATTTTCATTCTATTTGACGTGCAATTAACAAATAACAAACCATAGTCTGGCTATGATACCGAGTGAAGAATAATGCTATGCAATTGCAGTAACAGGCCCTGTTCTTTTTATGCCACCGGGTTTCGAAGAAACGGGTGGCATATAGTGTTTGGACCGTCCGTCCGTCTGTCCGTCTGTCCGAGCACACATTAGGGTACTTATGGGGTAGGGGGCGTGGCCTAAGACAATAGAAGACAATGGAATTAAATCCGTACCCCGTAAGCCTATTGTGTCTTACGGGGTATTTCCTTTGATCTTTTATATAGCAAGTACCCCCTAAGGTCCGAAATGTAAGTTCGTCCGTCTGTCTGTCCGTCTGTCCGTCTGTCCGTCCATCACACTTTTCGGTTAACCAATTTGTCAGTTTCTCAAATATGCTGCAGGTGGCATCCGCGTTCGACAGACGCATTTCTTGTTTTGTTATTTAAGGACCCGTTATATATCTGATCATCGTTTGATTCAAAGATGATTGCTTCATAAATGTGATAGAATAAACATATATATGAATACTGACTCGTTACTGTATCCTATACGGCACATGTATGGAACGCCAAATCTACATAAACTCAAATAATTAATGCTAGCTTCAAATAATTAGTACTCTCTCTAATTCTATTAGTGCTCTCTCAATTTCAATTAATGATCTCTCTAATTCAATTTGTGCTCTCTCTAATTCAATGTGTGCTCTCTCAAATTCAATTTGTGCTCTCTTTAATTCAATTAGCGCTAGCTGTAATGATAATTAATAGAGAGAGCACAAATTGAATTAGAGAGAGCACAAGAGCACAAATTCAATTAGAGAGAGCACTAATTGAATTAAAGAGAGCACAAATTGAATTAGAGAGCACAAATTCAATTAGAGAGAGCACTAATTGAATTAGAGAGAGCACAAATTGAATTAGAGAAAGCACAAATTGAATTAGAGAGAGCACAGAGAGAGCACAAATTGAATTAAAGAGATCACTAATTGAATTGGAGAGACTGACATGTGTATACACTGGTCACCAATGATCCACACAGACTGACGTGGCTCTACACTAGTCATAATATGAACAATGTGAAGATACGGAAATAACTTTTGTATCTACACGATATGAGGGGATACACAGTTACACAGTACATACTGTTGTTCGAAGTTTGCCTCCTCCTCCTCCTCGCAGTGGTTTGATAGTTTTGCAAATTTAGGACACTCGCTGATTGATAAATTGAATATATATTCAACATCCTGGACGGCTATTCTATGATAGAGTGTACAACGTATGTTCCACTTTTAGTGAAAAATCAACTTCAATATTTGACGAAATCAACATATGTATCATGTTGCTGTACATCTTGAGGACAGGAATCCAAAATATTTCGGCACAAAGAGATCAACTTCAATGAAAATATGTATATGTTCCAATGCCAGTCAGTCTGAGGTACGGACCCTACAAATTTTACAAAAGTATACATATCAGCATATCAGAATACTCTACAGACAATATATAATGAACATATATAGTTGAAATGGAAATATGTCGAGTAACCATGGAGATATTCAAGATGGCGTCCAAGATGGCCACTGTTTTGAAAATAAGCATTAACATGTATACTTGTTCAAATCACTCTATAAACCAGTGCTTCAATGTTTGATGGCAATATTATATGCATACTATAATAAGAACTAAAATTTGAAGTGAAGGAAGATGACATGTGATGCAGGGTCAAGGTTATATTCAAGGTCAAAGTTCAAATATTAGTCATTTTGTATTGTTCCTAACACTAATCCTACCTTTTATAATCAAGTTTTGAATGGAAAGTATAAATACCAACATATACGAATACTATTAATCTACAAACATTATGTAATGCATATATTTAGGTAAAATGACGATACATTTATGTAGAATAGCCGTCAAGATATACAAGATGACGTCTCTTTAATTCAATTAGCGCTAGCTGTAATGATAATTAATAGAGAGAGCACAAATTGAATTAGAGAGCACAAATTGAATTGAATTAGAGAGAGCACAAATTGAATTAGAGAATTAGAGAGAGCACAAATTGAATTAGAGAGAGCACAAATTTGAATTAGAGAGAGCACAAATTCAATTAGAGAGAGCACAAATTCAATTAGAGAGAGCACTAATTGATTAGAGAGATCTCTAATTGAATTAGAGAGAGCATTAATTGAATTCGTGCTAGCTCTATATTATTTGCAGAGAGCTCAAAAACACATACATTTAATGCTCTCTCTAATTCAATTAGTGCTCTCTCAAATTCAATTAGTGCTCTCTCTAATTCAATTTGTGCTCTCTCAAATTCAATTAGTGATATCTCAAATTCAATTAGTGCTCTCTCAAATTTAATTCATGCTCTCTCTATTAATGAAATTGAATTAGAGAGAGCTCAAATTGAATGAGAGAGCACAAATTGAATTAGAGAGATCACTAATTGAAATTGAGAGAGCACTAATAGAATTAGAGAGAAGCACTAATTATTTGAAGCTAGCATTAATTATTTAAGTTTATGTAGATTTGGCGTTCCATACACATGGAGTGGCCAAGTCGGCCATCTTTGTGTGTTTTCGGGACCGAGTCTACACTGCACTTTGTTGGAAGCACACCTTTCGTAAGTGGCAAATCGGGATGACTGTTACCACCCTTCAGTGGCAATAACATGCGTGCCGTTCTTCGTATTGCGTTATTATGAACATGGCATACAACATGTATAAATTATAACCACCCGACATTAGTGGCTCGCCATTTTTATACGACCGTTTTTTAATTTTGAAAAACGGTACGTATTATGTTTTACTGCGGGGCGGGCGGGCGTTGGACAGAAAAACTGCATAGTTTGTGTACACAACTCTTGTGAAACCGTTAAGTCGATCGATCTGAAACTATACACACGTCTTCTACACATATTGAAGACACAGGGGCGGATACAGAAATAATTGCAGGGGGGGTCTGTAATTACAATTCGGCATAGCCGACCTCTGCGAGCGCGAACTCGTAAAGTCTGTGCTGGGAGTCCTCCCCTAGGAAATTTTTAAATGCCAGATCGCCGCAGATGCGATTTCCTGACACCTAGGCGACGAAAAAAATCATCCAACTATTCGAGTATTGTATATATTTTGTTTGCCGGGGGGTGGGGGGGGGTCCGGACCCCCTGGACACCCCCCCCACCCCTGTATCCGCGCCTGTGTGTGCATCTTGGTGTTTTTATACCGAAAACATATGTTTTAACAACAATATCGCCTTTTTAACATAGCCATTTTTTTCTACATTTTTTTTTTTTTTTTTATTAAAAATCGAGACTATTGGATTGGCGAAAGCCGGGCGGGCGGGCGGGCAGCGGGCGGCGTCCATTATCAATGTTAAGTTTTCGTGCTTGAGTCCATTTCTTTGTTACTGTACCACCTAGGACCACCAAACTTTCACAGCTTCATAATCAAGGGGTGCCCACCACATATCACTATCCAACATGTTACCTTTTTTTTTAACTTGACCCATTTTTTCCGCGCAGTCGACTTAGCCATTTTCAATGTTAAGTTTTCGCGTTTACAATGTTAAGTTTTCGTGTTTAAGTCCATTTCTTTGGTACTGTACCACCTAGGACCACCAAACATTCACAGCTTCATAACCAAGGGGTGCCTACCACATACAACTATCCAACATGTGACCATTTTTTTTACCTTCACCTATTATTTCTACGTAATTGATTTAGCCATTTTCAACGTTAACTTTTATACGTACGTCTGGTTAAAGTTTTTTGGTTAAAAGTTTTTCGTTATACTATATCTCTGCAACTGCTTCGCCCATTACCTTGAAACTTCACATGGGTGTTTATCATCATCTATATTTTCATTCTACCCCCATCCCGTGCGGCCCCTGTGCCCAATGTCAAGGTCAAATTACTTTGAAGTTTTTGGTTAAGTTTTTTGGTTAAAGTTTTTGGTTAAGCTTTTTGGTTAAGTTTTTTGGTTAAAGTTTTTCGTTATACTATATCTCTGCAACTGCTTTGCCCATTACCTTGAAACTTCATATGGGTGTTTATCATCATCTATATTTTCATTCTACCCCCTCTTGTGCGGCCCCTGTGCCCAATGTCAAGGTCAAATTACTTTGAAGTTTTTGGTTAAGTTTTTTGGTTAAAGTTTTTGGTTAAGTTTTTTTGGTTAATTGTTTTTTGTTAAATGTTTTTCGTTATACTATATCTCTGCAACTGCTTTGCCCATTACCTTGAAACTTCATATGGGTGTTTATCATCATCTATATTTTCATTCTACCCCCCTCCGTGCGGCCCCTGTGCCCAATGTCAAGGTCAAATTACTTTGAAGTTTTTGGTTAAGTTCTTTGGTTAAAGGTTAAAGTTTTGGGTTAAGTTTTTTGGTTAAAGTTTTTGGTTAAGTTCTTTGGTTAAAGTTTTTGGTTAAGTTTTTTGGTTAAGTTAAGGTTAAGTTTTTCGTTATACTATATCTCTGCAACTGCTTTGCCCATTACCTTGAAACTTCATATGGGTGTTTATCATCATCTATATTTTCATTCTACCCCCCTCCCGTGCGGCCCCTGTGCCCAATGTCAAGGTCAAATTACTTTGAAGTTTTTGGTTAATGTTTTTGTCGCGCCCGCTTGCGGAAAGCGTGATATAGTCGGCACTTTGGCGTACGTACGTGTGTCCGGTTAAACTTTTTGGTTAAGTTTTTTGGTTAAGTATTTTGGTTAAAGTTTTTCGTTATACTATATCTCTATTTTTAGTGTCCATGCCTCGCCACAAGGCGCGACATGCAGGCCGCGGCCATCTAGTTTGATAATTACACGTCGTGTGTACGTGTTAGCGCATACGCTGCCGACAGTCTTGAGACTTGACGTTACACAGCATATACAGTACGATACACTTCACAAATGAAACGTTGTCTTGCGTTTGAATAAGGATAATAATTATCTCCAGAATATTTGTATTATGAATTAAAAAAAGTATATTTAATAATTAGATATTCATTTAAATAAATATTTCGGCATCATTTACTCAATAAATTAAAATTGAATGTGTAGCTGAAATGAAAGTGAAAGTAGAACGTTTTTAGCTCGACTATTCGAAAAATAAGTAGAGCTGATGTTGTCACCCCGGCGTCGGCATTGGCGTCGGCGTCACCGTCACGCCTTGTTTAAGGTTTTTAGTCAACCTTGTATATGGAATACTACTGGCCCTACACCCACCATACTTGGACAACTTCATCTCCTAGTGATGTACATCAATAACCCCTGATCTATATTTGACCTTGACCTACATTTCCTCTTGTATTATTTAGTTAATTTCCCTTGGTTAAGGTTTTTAGTCAACCTTGGTTAAGGTTTTTAGTCAAGCTTGTACATGGAATACTATTGTGCATACAGACACCATACTTGGACAACCTTTTCTCATAGGGATGTACATCAATAACCCCTGGTCTATATTTGACCTTGACCTACATTTCCTCTTCAATTACTTAGTTAATTCCCCTTAGTTAAGGTTTTTAGTCAAGCTTGTATATGGAATACTACTGGCCCTACACCCACCATACTTGCACAACTTCATCTCCTAGGGATG